>PVIH01013922.1:0-56208 GCA_004025045.1 Sigmodon hispidus
CATAGTCAGTTGGAATATAGCTCAGAAGAGTGCTTGCCTTCTGTGTGGAGACCTTAGCTAGAATCAATTCCTGGTTTAAAATTAAAAAAAAAAAAAAGATACATCCACAGAATTAGTCTTTTGAATTAGCAGATAAGAACAGATAAGAACCAATTGAAAAAATATGAGTAGATAGGATTCAGTGAGACCACAAGGCTATGACACAGATGAGAAGTTATTATCCAGACTACATAAACTGTATAGATGATACAATTCACACAGTTGAAAAGAAAGACATGGCTAAACAGTAGGATTCTGAGGTGCTGGGCATGATGTTGAGCAGCAAAAAGTACTTGGGTTTGATACTCAGCACATCAAATAAAGAGCCTGTAGTGCCAAATGCCTTCCCTGCCAAAATACTCTAGAAAACAAAGGTGGCTGTGCAAAGGTGTGTGAGTGTGTAACGGGTATAGGAGTGGGTAGCTGTGTGCATCTCACAGAAGTGATACAGACCTGAGTTGGTACGAAAGCCCAAAAGACCTCCAAGCTCTCATGCCCCAATTCCTGCTTCCCTCTCTCCTGTTAGAACTGGTTGTTGAGAGGCTGTGGGGAAGTGGGGCAGCTGCCTGTGCTTGGCCTCCTGAGGAATCGTTCTGGGGCAACGGGATGAATTACACCTGCTACTTAGACCATGCTCAGTGCTGGTTGCTGTGACCAGGTGAGTCAGATACATTGAGGTTAAGTGGAAAGCTACATTTGCTTAAATGAATGTCAAGAATGTTTAAGGGGGCACTGAAAATACCTGAAAACATACGGAATGACAGAGAGGGTGACACATACATCCAGGAGATAAACATAAACCACGTGCAGACAGTAACTGGGCAGACCATCATAAATTTGATCCAGAAGCTGAATTCAAATGACCTTAGGATGTTACGTCATTTCTGTAAACCAAATGTATGCCCTCTCTTAAGGAAAGACGTGTAGCCAGGTGCATCATATCTATAAGTCCTGTACTCAAGAGCCTAAGTCAGCTGAGTTGCCTTGAGTTTGAGGCAAGGAAAGGGGAAAAGGAGTGAAGGGATTCTCAGAACAAGACCATAGAATTTTCCAGACTCAATCCACAGTTGGCATGGCACCTGATAGGCTCAGATGTTGCAGTTTTCTGTATCTGTGCATTCTAAGCCTGCTCAAAGAACACAAAGGCATCCTGACACCAGACACTTGCTGTGCTCAACACTTGCCTCTTTGAGTCTCTGAACTATTGACTTTATCCTGCACCTGGGTTCCAGCAGAGAAAAAGCTGTTGTAAATTTTAGTAGGAGTCATTGGGGAGAGCTTCTCTAAGCACAATGCACAGAGAAGTTCTGAGGGCTGGGATGTGGTTTAAGTGAATCTAAAGCTTGCCTAACATACACAAAATGCTGCATAAATTGAGTGCAGATACAAATCTGTAATCTCAACATGTTAGAGCTAGAGGCAAGAAAATCAGTTCAAAGATATCCTTAGCTATGGGGTAAGATGAAAACCAGCCTGGGCTCCATGAGACCCTGTTTCAAAGAAACAAATTTGAGCGCAAACATTACACCTCATAATTATTTCTGGCAAGACATCCAAATATTCAAAGTAAAGGGAGAAGGAAATCACGGAGACACCCAAAAGAAGAATAAATAGCTGGGCAGTTTCTTACCTCTCCAAAGTCAGCATCCGCTCAGGCTCACAGGGCTACAGATGTGGAGAAAACGGTCTTAAAAGTGGTTGCCTTTCCACCCAAGCTCTGTGATTGGCCCTTGAAAATTAATCCCACCACTGAGAAATTTCTATCTAGAAAAAGCGCAGGTGGAGGCTGATCCCCACTCCGGCCCCACGCTGTTCCTAGCTACACCTGGGGTTTGCAATTTTGGTTGCAGTTAGAATTATCCATTCCAGTGGGTGGGTGGTGGGGTGAGTGCGGTTTCACAGTGATAATGTTCGGAGTGTCTGTTCTTAGGTCAGGGGCTGTCAAATACTGAAGAGCCATGAAAGTCGAAGGGAAGCTGAGACGGGGAAAGCCAAAAGATGGTAATGGGGGGAAGGTGTGACAAGTGATTGTGTTTTCTCAATTATAGGGACTTAGATTTATTTATTAAAATTTATCACATCTATTAGTGTGTGTATCCCTACACTATATTGCACACAGGCAGAAGTCAGACGTTATCCTGTGGGAGCAGCTATCTTATATTATGTGGGTCCTGGGAATGAGGGATTAAAGTCAGGGTTTTAGGTTTGGTGGAAAGCACCTTTCCTTGCTCACTCATCTCACTGGTCCAGGAATCTAGATTTAAGTGAACACACACACTAGCACACATAAAAGATGTAAGATGAACTTCTGGCTGAGCATGGCAACACACACCTGGAATCCTAGCATTTATGAAGTTGATCTAAAGATTAAGGTCAGGTGGGCTACAAAATGAGACCCTGTCTAAAAATATTAGTCTTGGCTTTCTGGTGTGTGTGTGTGTGTGTGTGTGTGTGTGTGTGTGTGTGTGTGTGTGACTAGATGAAATCTAGGGCTTCACACATGCTAACCAAAAATTCTAGTATGAGTAATAATACTAGCCTTCAAGTCATGCATTTATTTATCAAGCTACTGAATTTCATTTGGGGAATCTCTTACAGCCAGGATTTGGAGCACATGATTGCAACCCAGTGCATCATTAGAGAAGAAATTTTGTAAAAACAAACAAACAAACCAAAACAAAACCAAATTAATCCTTATGATCCAGATTTTGCTTATTCTGATAGTTCTGACAATTTTTATTTTATTTATTTATTTATTTATTTTTATTTATTTTGAGACAAGGGTTTCACCAGGCACCTCTCCATGTTCTGGAATTCACTATGTAGACCAGGTTAACCTTACACCCAGAGATCTCTTGCCTCTGTTTCCTAAGTGCTGGGATTAAATGCACACACACTGCCATGCCAGAACCTGAGACTTCCTTTTGACATGGTTTCATTTTGTAATCTCGGTTCATCTGAACTCACTCTGTAGCTCAGACTCACCTCCAGTTCATGACGAGGCTCTTGCCTCGGCTTCCTGAAAGCAAGGCCTGGCTCATCCTGCTGGTTTAGTTCTGAGACTTTCGCCCAGTTCTTCAATGAACTTAAACTTTTCAATGATTTAGTTGAGTCATTCAGCTTCTCATATATATTTTGGAAATTTCACACCTTTTGCTGTTGTTTTGCTGATCAGTCCTATGATCTTACACATAGCAGGCAGGAGTATCATCTTTCAGTTAAATCCCAGTCCTCAGCTGATCTCTTTTGTGGCAGAAGGAAGGAAGAGAGAAACTTACTATTAATTTGCCTAATCAGTTTGCCCCACTGCAGAGAGATTTCTTCTGCTCTGAGTCCTGATTTCTTAAAAAGTCAGAGGAACAATTTGGTTTCATCATGCCCATGTAGAATCTTAGTACGCATGACTCCATTTTGGTTTTACCTTGGCTTGCTGGAATCCATGATGAGTCTTATAATTTTTTGTTTAACAGTTTATTATTATTGTATAGGGCTATATAAAGCCACTTTTGGCAAGTCTACTATGATCTTATATCATACCAAACATGCCCGACTACCAACACATTTGATTCCAGACAGTTTTACTTCTCACTAGAACATACACAAGGTTATGTAGCTATAAAGGATTCACAAGCAAGAGAAAACTCATTACTTTTCTGAGAATGACCTAATTATGTTAATCTGGTTACTTCTAGTTACATCCGTTCTCCTGCGAACAACTTCATTTATGTGTGTACATGTGTGTGTTATTCTTTATCAACATTTTATTTGTAAAGAAAATGCAAGAAGTTTTGGCAAAATGGAACTATGCTCACTTTCAGCTTCAGGAGTGTCTCAAGCTGCACTCTGCATTGCTGACTAGCTAGCTGCCTGCAATTTGAAGGCTTTTATAATGCCCTCCTGTGCTCAGTTAAGTTTGCTAGATGGCTCACAAAACTCAGGAAGCACATTAGTGTACTGATTCCAGTGTTCTGAAGGACAGACATACCAGTCAGAAGAGCGAAAGTAGAGGAGACAGGATGAGATTCATAAGGGTCCCTTGCCAGAGTCTCTTGTTCTCTTGGCATGTGAAATTATTCTTGTTCACAGACAAGAAAATTTCTCCAGGTCCCCATACTTTGTGGGGAGGGTTCTATGCAGGCTTCTTTAGGTGGGCATGAGTGATTGGCCACCAGTGATCCACTTGATTGACAGCCCTTCTCTCCTCCAGGGAGGTCAAGGGGAAGTGGGATTCAAAGTTCAACATGTGGTTGGTACTGTGGTAATGAGCCCTTCATCATTGTGGTCACCTGGGCCTAGCTTAAAAAGAAACAAGCAAGCAAACAAACAAAAAACCCATCTTAAGTCAAGCTGAAGTGTAATTGGACTTGTCTTCTTATCTTTGTCTTATACTCCCCCAAAGTTTCTAGGAGCCAACATTAGTATTTTAACAAAAGATATTCTTATTGTTTCACTTTAGATGTTATAGAAAGTCAGGGACTATTTACAAAACCCTCAATTTTACATGGGTGGGATGTAGCCTAGTTTACAAAGTGCTTGCCTGACATGTGAAGGCCTTGGCTTCAATACCCCAGGACCATATAAATCAGGTATGGTGGTGCATACCTGTAATCCCAGCACTTCAGAGGTCCAAAGTAATTTTTGAACATAGTCATTTCAAGACCACTATGTTCCACATGAGACATTGTCTAAGAAAATAAAATGTATATATATTTTAAATTTCCTATAATAGCATCCTATTTCACTCACTCAAGTGGTCTGGGAAGGGTTTTGCATCTTAGAGTCACCTGGGAGTCCTGGCTAAAGATCCTGCCTGACTCATTCAAACCCACCCTCAGCCAATTAAGTTAACATCTTGGAGGATGAAGCACAGGTGCTTAAGGTTGATATCTACTTAATCCTGGACATCTTTCCATTCTGACAGCAGGGCTGTAGGGAGCAGGAAAAGAGGCTGTTCCAGAGCTGAGCCCCTTGGAAGAACCTCCATTTGGCCATGTCCTGGGTCCGGTCTGTCTGCAAGCAAAGAGAAGCCCCAGCACAAAGGAAGTAGGTGCTGTGTCTTTTGTCTGCCTCTGTATCCTCTTAGATGAATAGGGTTTATTGGTTGGGGGTTCTAGAAGGATTGTTTTTCCAGACCCTCCTCATCTAAATACTTGTAATTCCATTATGTAGTTTAAATTAAGGAAGAAAAAATGACCTAATGTGGTGGGAGGGGGAAGGGACCTTGAATAAGGATATACAGGGATGGAAAAAAAAATTCAGAGGGAAAGCTGAACACAAAGTAAATGTATGTGTAGCAATCTTATTTGCATTATCACCCTTGATAAGTCACGTTTATGATTTTTATCTTCTTTATAGTTATTGTTAACTTATCAGCATTTTAAATTCATTTTACTGTTTTTCTTGATAAATACAAAATAAATAAAAAAAAGAAAAAAAGAAAAGGAATGTAAGACAATCATAAAAAAAAAGATTTATTTTTTTTGAAAGCCATTAATCTCAAAATTCACACACATACAAAATAATGTTTTAAAGGACTTTTTAAAAAACAAATTATATATAAGTATACATTGTATTTTTGGCCATAATAGTTTCTACTCCCTGCTCCCAAGTCCTAGATCAACTTGAGGTCCTTATTTATTTATTTATTTATTTATTTAATTAATTAATTTTTTTTTAATTAAAAAAGGTCTTTTTTCCATGTATTTCTATGCTCACCCTTTCTTCCTTATTCCCAATCCCTCCCGGCCTGCTTTAAGCCTCCCTCCACCCTATCCCCATCCCCTCCCCCCAAAAGGGCAAGAAATCCCAAGGTCCAGTAGCTCAGTGTGGTGCATCCACTCTAGGTAAGTCTGATTTCCTCATCCCAATATCAAGACTGGGTTAGGTAGGCACTCCTCTGCAAAGAATGGAATCCAAGGTGCCAAGGTGCCATCAGGAACATAGTCTAGTCCCACCCCTTGATGCTTTACATACTGCCCATGCTAATCCACAGTTGCCTACCCTTGGAGGGCCTCGCTCTTTGTCCTGTGGTTCCCCAGGGACTGTTCTTGACTCCGTGTGCTCTCCAGAGCTCCAGGCAGCCATCTCTGTGGGACTCCTCCTCACGCTCCCTATCTCCTTGCTCATACAGACTCTTCTCCCCACTCTCCAGTTGGAAGGGCCCAGTGCCCACCCAAATATCTCTGCCTCCACCTCCATTCAGTGTTGGATGTAGGCTCTGTGATGACACTAAGGGTGGTTATTTATTTGATTATAGGGGATGTCCAGTTTAGGTGCCCTCGCCTATTGGTTGGGGACCTCGCTAGGGACATCCTGTAGGGTTCTTGGGGATTTCTCTAGCACCCAGTTAGTTTTCATTCCCACATTGGCTTCCTCTATTAAGATCTCCATCTCTTCTTTTCTCCCTCCTTCTTGCTCCTCTCCCTCAATCATCTCTTTCTCTCATGATTTGTTCCCATCTCTCCTTGGACACCACTTGTTATGGTCCCAGTTTGCGAATGAGATCTTCTCTATTTTCTCTTCTTAGGGGAATCCCTGGATGTCTCACTTAAGTTCCTTCTGATCCCAAGCTGTTCAGGGGTTGTGGTTTACAGCTTCCAGCTTGGGTATTCTTTGCTTTTTGTCTAAAATCCGCTAATGAGTGAGTACATTCCCTGCTTATCTTTCTGGGATTGTGATACCTCACTCAGGAGCATATTCTCCAAATCCATCCATTTGCCTGCAAATTTTAGGATGTCATTCTTTTTTACTGCTGAATAGTACTCCATTGTGTAGATGTACCACAGTTTGTTAATCCATTTCTCAGTTGAGGGACATCTATGTTGTTCCTAGGTTCTTACTATTATGAATAATGCTGCTATGAACATAGTTGAGCTAATGCCTTTGGGGTATGGATGTGCATCCTTTGGGTATATGTCCAGTAGTGGTATTGCTGGATCCTTGGGGAGATTAATTACCAGTTTTCTGAGAAACCACCATACTGCATTCCAGAGTGGCTGAACAAGTGTACACTCCCACCAACAATGGAGGAGAGTTCCTCTTGCTCTGAATCCTCTCCAGCATAGGATGTCATCTGTGTTTTTGATCTTAGCCATTCTGACAGGTGCAAGATGGTATCTCAAAGTTGTTTTGATTTGCATTTCTCTGATGGCTAAAACTGTTGAGCAATTTTTTTAAGTGCCTTTCAGCTATTTGTAATTCTTCTGATGAGAATTTTCTTTTTAGTTCTGAACCCCACTGTTTTGGGTAATTTAGGTTTTCAGGTTCTAGTTTCTTAAGTTCTCTATATATTTTAGAGATCAGTTCTCTGTCACTTGTAGGGTTGGTAAAGATCTTTTCCCATTCTATAGGCTGTTGTTTTGTCTTATTGTCTGTGTCCTTAGCTTTACAGAAGCTTCTCAGTTTCAGGAGATCCCACTTATTAATTGTTGTTCTTTGTGTCTGTGCTACTGGTGTTATATTTAGGAAGTGGTCACCAGAGCCAATGTGTTGGATGAAGGGTGTTTCCCACTTTCTTTTCTATCAATTTCAGTGTAGCTCGGCTTATGTTGAAGTCTTTGATTCACTTGGATTTGAGTTTTGTGCAGCGCGATAGGTTTAATCTCTTTTCTTTCCTTTTTTTTGCTTTTCTTTTATTTTCTTTTCTCTTCTTTTCTTTTCTTTCCTTTTCAGTTCTCCTCTTTAAATCAGCCAGCCAGCTTGCTAGCAAGCAGGGATGGTTTCTGCTGAGGAAGGTTCTGTGGAGTGGAAATGTAGTCACCAGTGACCTCTGTCTTATCTGGGGCTGCAGCAGGAAGCTGCTTGTTCTTCATCTTTGCTTTCGCCATGTAATCTCCAAAATCAAAATACTTTTGCCCTTTTTGCAATCATTTCCTTGAAAAATTGGAACCACAAGGCTTTTGTCCCAAGTGTAGATACGTTGCTTTTAATTTTGCTTCTTCAGCTTTCTCTGGACTCATCACCTTATCTTCCATTTCCTTTTGCTCCTCCGCCGCCGATGCTGCCTCAGGGACTTCCTCAGACATGGTGCTCCTTATATCCTTGCCTGGGTCTATTTTCATTCTTCTATATACTACCATCCAGTTATGCCAACACCATTTGTTAAAATACTATTTTTTCCATTGAATATTTTTGGCCTCTTTGTCAAAGGTCAGGTGTTCATAGGTGTGTGGGTTAAGGTCAGGGTCTGTGATTTGATTTCATTGATCCACAAGTCTGTTTTTATGTCAGTACCAGGCTGTTTTTATTACTATAGCTCTATAGTATAGCTTGAAGTCAGGGATGGTGATGTCTCCTGAGGTTCTTTTGTTGAGCAGGATTGTTTTGGCAATCCTGGGTTTTCTGTTATTCCATATGAAGTTGAGTATTGTTCTTTCAAGGTCTGTAAAAATATTGTGTTGGGATTTTGATGGGGACTGCATTGAATCTGTAGATTGCTTTTGGTACAATTTCCATTTTTACTGTTTTAATCCTACCTATCCAGGAGCATGGGAGATCTTTCCATTTTCTGATATCCTCTTCAATTTCTTTCTTCAGTGATTTAAAGTTTTTGTCAAACAGATCTGCTACTTCTTTGGTTACAGTTATGTCAAGATATTTAATGCTATTTACAGCTATAATAAAGGGTGATGCTTCTCATTTCTTTTTCAGCCCTTTTATACTTAGTATATAGGAGGGCTGTTGATTATTTGAGTTAATTTTGTACTTTTAAATACTCTTGGGTGTGATGCTATCCATTGGGTTGTGGTTGACCTGCCAGAGGTCATATCTTTAAAAGAAATCTTACACTCCCTTCCTGGGGAGCCATCAAGCTCCTCAGTTAGGGGTGGAAACTTTCTAGTTTCTTTTCCTCTGGGTTGCAGTATTGACTGGCTTGGTCATATTCAGGCAATTGTGGTTGCTTCTAGTTCATGAATGCAGTGATGTAGTCCTCTGGTGTCCAGGAGAGTTTCACTATAGTCTCTTAGTTCTCTCTCTGTGTTTTACAGTTTTTTTTTCTGCCCTGCTTCAATTTTGGTTTCTGAGCCTTGAGCTGATAAGTGTGTGTTCATGGTGTGTAGTTGTGTGCTGTTAAAAAGTTTTATTTACTGTAGTTTATATGCTGTAAAACTCCTATTAGGTGCAGATTTGTGGCAAGATGCCACCATCACTGTGGCTTAATGTTTTTTTCTCTTCTTTAAAAAATTTTATTTATAAAATAGTCTCTTTTATTCATGTATCCCCTTGCTCCCACTCCCTCTCCCCTCTCGCCCCTTCTGATCAACCTTCAGCTTCCTTCCTCCCCATCACCCCCATCCCCTCCCCAGAAAGAACACGAAGTCCCAAAGTGGATCCACTGCAGGCAAGTTCGATTTCCTCATTTTAGTATCAAGACTGGGTTAGGTGTTCCTCTGGAGGGAATGAGCTTCGAAGTGCCAGTCCATGCACAGAAACAGTGATCCTTCCTCTTGAGGCTCCACATGCTGCTCATGTTAGTGGACAGCTGCTTATCCTTGAAGGGCCTAGTTCCTTTTCCTGATGGTTCCCAGGTGGCTGTTCTTTATTCAGTGAGCTCCCCAGAGCTCCAGCCAGCCATCACTGTGAGAGTTTTCCTCATATCCCCTATCCTCTTGCTCAATAGACTCTCCTCCCCCACTCTCAGCTATATCAGGAACTCAGCCCAGTGCTCAGACCATGGTCATTTCCGTTGTGTAGTGGTTATCACATTCGCCTCACACTGTGACTTAATCTTAAAACATTTCCATCACACAAAAGCGCCCCTCCCCCATCCACCACCACTGAGCATAGCTGTAAACAGGGCAAACCAGTCTCTAACCTTTGCTTGGGCATCATTTGGGCGGCCAGACCTGCATTTCAATAGATGCTATGGTCATGGAGGCAGAAGGAGAATAGTTTGTGTTTACAGGTCTTTATTCCCTTTCTAAGCATCCATAGTGACTACATAGCAAGATGAGCTGTGATGCCAGGTGCAGCAGCTCATTAAAAAGTGACTCCACCTTGGTAACACCATGGTAACAGCTGTTACCATGTTGCTTCCTGGTAGCGGATGCTGTGCTTTATTCTGTGAGGAAAACATCTCTCAAGACTTTTTCTGGTTTGGCTATTTTGATCAGGGTTGACAGGCCATCATTAGTTACTCACACCTATCCTGGTTTCAGAATAGCTTGGACCCTAAAGTTATGTATAAACAGTGGAGTGTGATTACCAGGGTCTGAACTTGGCGACGAGAGTAGATAATGGTCAAAGGCTAGAAGGGATAAAGCAATTGTGTCTGAATGTAGTGGTAATTACTGGTGATAATGTATGTGTCCTTGAGAGTTTGATATCTCTCTGCAGTGAGGCACAGACGAAATGGATGTGTAATTTACTTTGGTTTGCTAGTCATTTAAAGTGTGGGTATCAGAATTTCATGTTACATACTTTGAAAATGAAATTCTATCTCACAATGACCAGAGTACTAGGGAAGAATGATTCTTTCCTCTAACGCAAAGTTACTCTCTCTCTTGTCACTGGGGTATGGCTGGCTGTCCAGGAGATTTTCATTTTGTGCTTTTCAAAGCTAGACTTCTGTTCACCTTTTCTCTCAACTGCTTTTCCCAGTTCAAATTTTGGTGAAGAATCTTTCCCCATTCTTTTGTATTGGTGGCAGCTGCAGCAAGGTCTAAGCCAGGCATCACACCTTCTATGCTAATTGTGTGTGTGTATGTGTATGTGTGTGTGTGTTTGTATTTTTTGCTTGGCTTTGTTTTTTTCTGGGAAGCTGTTGGCCAAACAGGCAGGATGAGAATTAGGAAATAAAAGACAGTTTGCTGTAAGTCTCAGGGGAGTGGAACTGTGTTTCAGTCTGGATTCTCAAAAGGGTGGTTTTATCAGAACTTGCTCTCTGCATCTGCCTTAGGTGTTAGTGGGCCATCTCTGGGTGGGCCAAAGGGCTAACGTCTTTTGAGTACCAATAAGTGTTGCTACACACAAAGTTTTTGTTTGAAAATCCTTTTATTCAGTTAATGTGTGAAGTAATGGGATCTTCCTAATGTCGTTATACTCTGTCTCATCAATCTCTGTTACTGCTGTTTTTCCTTATCCTTTCTCTCCTCAATAGTTTCAGCTTCTGCCTTCAACTCCCATGTATTCAATTATCCTCTCTCTCCCTCCCTTCAAGATCTTTTCCTCATTTCTCATGCTGTCTTTTCTATTTTCAGGACCTCACAAAGTCACATATATAATTTTAAATCAAGATGCCGCCTATTAAGAGAACATAAAAAAAAAAATCAGGCAGGATTTGTCTTATGAATCTGGCTTATTTTGCTTCACACAATGAATTCTGCATCTATGCACTTTCCTGCCAATGTCATGATTTGCCTGCATGTAGAGCACGCATATGACTGGTGTCTATGGAGATCAGAAGATGGTGTCAGGCACTCTGGAACTAGACTTACTAAGCCACCAAGAGGGTGCTTGGACCAGAACCCAGGTCTCCAGCAAGAGCTGCAAGTGCTCTTAATCAGTGAGACATCGCCCCATCCCTCTACATTTGTTTGTATATATTGGACAAACCCTGCAACCTTGGATTGAAACCACACTGGTCTTGATAGATTATTTTCTTAGTGTGTTGTTCTGTGTGCAAGAGTGTTTATCACAATTCTTCTCTCCATTGTTTCATCAGAGAAATTGGTGAGTCAGTAGTTCTAATTATGCCCTGGTTTAATTTTCATGTCTGGGTAATGTTTTGAAAAATTTATCTCTAGTGCTTCTCGGAGCACATTCCCTGGAGAGGAACACCATGCTCAGCCTTAGTAGTGTGTGTGTAAGGCAGGGGCTCAGCCCTGCCTCAGCCCTGGGAATCCTTGCCCTCTGTGGAGTGGGTGGGAAGATGGCCTGAGGAGAGCAGATGGGGGATGACTAGGAAGAGGGGAGGGAGGAGGAACAGTGCTGGGCATGTCTTGTTCTTTCCCTTTCTGGCTTGTGGCTTATTTTTTTATATATAAATATACAATAAATTATTTTAATATGATAACATACACTATAATATTAAATTATTTATTATAAACTATTTTATATAATTTAAAATTTATAATAATCCTCATCTTTCTCCCACAAACATTCTTTTTGCTTTTTTTTAAAAAAAATTAAATTTATTTATTTTACATTCTGACCAGTTTTCCTCCCTCCTCCTCCATTCCCTCCTTCCAACCTCTCTTCCTCCCCCCATCCATTCCTCATTCTGTTTCTGGTCAGGAGGAAGCAGGCCTCCCATGGGTGTCAAGCATGGTATATCAAGTGAGGTAGGACTGAGCTCCTCCTCTTGTATTAAGGGCAAGATAACCCAGTATAAAGAGTAGGTTCCCAAAAGCCAGCCAAAGCCTTAGGGACAGGTCCTTCTCCCGCTGCTAGGAATCTCACAAGTAGACCAAGGTACACAAGTGTCACACATACGGTCCCATGCAGGCTCCCTGGTTTCTACTTTGGAAGCTCCTATGAGCCCAGGCTAGTTGTTTCTGTGAGTTTTATTGTGACGTCCTTCACCTTTTTGGCTCCTGCAAATCTTCCTCCCTCTCTTCATCAGGATTTCTTGAGCTCAGCCTAATGTTTGGCTGTGAGTCTCAGCATCTGTGTCCATCAGTTACTGGATAAAGGTTCTCTGATGACAACTGGGGTACTCACTATTCTGGTCATCCTTTTTCCTTCTTACAAGTCTCTTCCATGTTCATGTGTTTTTGATTTTAAATTATTGCTTTGATCTTATTAACTGTTATGGATCTATTTGTTACATTTCTTAACTTAATGTTGGTAGGTTATATGTAGCCACCAAGGAATTTGTCCATTTCTAATATATATTTTAGTTTTTTTAAAAAATAGTACATTTTAATTATCACTAAAAGATCATAACTTGGTTTTTATGATTTTTAATTATTTGTGTTTTTTGACAATTTTAGACATATTCATGTTCTGATTATTCTCCCAAGTCCTTACCAATATTTCTGCTGATATTCCTTCATCATCCTCAGTACCCTCTCTAGATTCACACCTTCCCTTCTTGTGTTTTTAACTTTTCTATGTCTTCTATAATGATTCTCTATACATTAGTAGACTCTGTATGTCTTTCCCCTTTAAAAGCGGGTAGGGGCTTATGGAGAATTGAAAGGAGTTGGGGGAAGAAAGCATCTTCAGTTCTATCAATTGGGTCTAGGGATTTGTCAACCTCTCCACTACCCCCAAAGAATCAGTTCTGTTGGATTCTGTTTTTAGCATCTCATTAGTTCATGTATTGAACTTAATTGTTTGTTATAATGGACAATAGTCTACTGCTTTGGGTTGAGCTTCTTTTTTGAAGACTTTGAGGTATATAATCATGTTAACATATTTCTGGTTTTTAAATGTAAGCATTCATTACCATCAACTTTATTAAAATTTCTGTAGCTTTACCAATAGTCAAAAGTTAAAAATAAGAGTCTCTTCCCTTTCCTGATTGCTCATTGGGCTGGTTTTGTGTGTGCCCAGTGCAGGTAATTACAGCTGTGAGTTAATGATAGTAGTGTTGAACCTAGAGAATAGCAGTGTGAAGCCTACCTGTCTTATCTTCTGGCTCAGTATACTTCCTGCCTCCTGCCCAACACTGTTAGACAAAACAGATAGAGCGTCAGGTGCCAATTATCACGGTAAAAACCCGCCGTGAGATATGTTTTAAATGGGGTTTATTTTGTGAAAATCACTTACAAAACAGAGAAGGTTTTAAGAGAAAAATGAAGGGATAAGGTTGCAGTGCACCGGAGCGTTTCTAAGAAAAACTCTTTATCTCCACGCTGCACGTCTGAACTCTTGAGCCGCTGGCCCACACTGCGCACACCCGGAAGCTGCGTCATCCATCCAAAAACCCGTGCAACTGGTCGGGAACTCTCGTGAGAGAATGCCAGCTTCTTGTCTTGGTCTTCTCCCTCGGAAGTCTACTTTTGGAATCTTTTTCAGTTAACCACACCCCGCTCGTCTCCAGTCCTCTGACGCAATAGTTGACATGTATAGTTACTAATTTCCCGCTACAATAGAGTTGTTCCTTAGTATGCATGGAACGCTATCTCCTAGACCTGCTAATACACTGAAATTGGTGGCTGCTCAGGGTGTTCAAGTGAAATATCATGGCATTTGCATATACTGTATAATGCCCACTCATTATATTCTTTTTTTTCTGTTTCTAAATGCCAAGAAGGCTTATTATTTGTGCTTTAAAATTTTTTTTTATTATGAATAAAGTCATATTTTTTGTCCATGTATATCCTTGTTCAAGCTCCCTAAATTGTCTTCTGCCTTATCCTAGTTACCCTGCTATTGTGGCCAGGATAACAGTCTTTGCTACCATAGTCAGATAAAGCCTCTTTGTAGAGTTTCTTTTATAGCTTGTTTTGGGGACATGATGGATAACAGTGTTAGGTATGTACTGGGGAAAATGGTCAATGTTGACGTATGTATTTTATAACAGATGAAAAGGACAGATTTGGTATTGAGTCCTCACACCATGTGTAACAATGTATTTCTAGCTTTAAGAATGTAAACACCATGTTAGGCAAGTGCTGAATATTCAGCCATATTCTTATTCTAGATAGTTCTTAAGTTAGGGAAAAATTGATTGTCAGTGTATGTCTGAACACATACTTGAGTGCAGGTATCCAGAGGCCAGAATATCCAATCCCCTAGAGGTAGAGTTACAAGTGATTGTAAGTGACCACCTGATATGAGAGCTGGGATTTGGACTTGGGTCCTCTGGAAGAACAGCAAGTGTTCTTAGCAACTGAATTATCTCTCTAGGTTTTTAAATAAAATTTATTTAGTTATTTATTTGAGACAGAGTTTCTCTAACAGTTTTGGTTTCCCTGGAACTTGTTTTGTAAACCAGGCTGGCCAAGAACTTGGAGATATGCCTGCTTCTGCATCTAGAATGCTGTGATTAAAGGTGTGCACCAACACTGCCCAAAATATTTTTTATTTTTATTTATGTGAATGTGTGTGCATCTCTTTGTGTATATACCAAGTCTATTTTTATGCCCATAATGGCCAGAAGAAGGCATTGAATCATCTGGGTCTGAAGTTACAGGTGTTTGAGAGCTACATGATATAGTTGCTGGGAGCTGAACTTGGGTCTTCTGGAGGAGAAACAATCTCTCTCTCTATCTTTTTTTAATCAGTCATGTCCTAGCCTTTATTTCCTTTTCCACATATATGTATATATCTGAATCATATACTATATAATATATATTAATAATATAAAATAAAATATAAGATAAAAATCAAGATTTTTAAAAAAGCTGACAGAAAATTATGATACAAGGAACCTCTAGAAAAGTCATTCAGTTTGTTTTCTGCTGGCTATCCAGTTCTAGTTTTGTAGCCTAATCTTTAAAGTAGGTTATTTTCCCAGTGATACTACATTAGAATAAATAAGATTTTCATTGAAGCAATCACTCTTAACCTTTCCTCCAGCCTACATTGTTTTCTTAATTTGGTTTATATGACATGTTGCCATTGTTGGTAGATCAATGAGATCTGGCATGCTCTTGCTACAAGACTGAGGGTTTTTCCTTCTTTCTTTTTTCAGAAAAAAGGCTTTTAATATTATCTGACCCATTGTGCCTCAGCATGTAAATGTCAAATCCATGCAGGTCTGGCTCCAAGTTTCATTATGTCAAAATATTTGGTTTTAAATGAGCAAGGGGATAGGACTTACTAGGAAAATTCCCACAGTGATGACTGGCTGGAGCTGTGGGGGGCTCACTGAATCAAGAACAGTCACTTGGAAAACATCAAGAAAAGGAACTAGGCCCTCCAAGAATAGGCAACTGTCCACTAACATGGGCAGTATGTGGAGCCTCAAGGGGAGGGATCAGATTGTGTTTCTGTGCATGAGCTGGCACCTCAGAGCCCATTCCATGCAGAGGAACACCTAACCCAGCCTTGATATTGGGATGAAGAAATTGGACCTTCCTGGAGTGGATGTACCATGCTGAGCTGACCCACTTTGGGACTTTTTGCCATATATGAGGAGGGGATAGAAAGATGGGGGGATGCTGAAGACAGACTGGGAGGGATTGGGAGGAGAGAAGGGCTGGGGAGCAAGGGGATACATGGATAAAACAAACTTATATTTTATAAATAAATTTTTAAAAATTTACTAAAAATTGCTTTTTGAATTGCTGACTTAACTTTCTTTTTTTTGAGGTTTCAATATTTTATTGAAGTTTTATTTTAAGTGATGTTAATTACAGCGTTTGAAGATGAGGAGCTAGTTCCACACAAAATGGAAGACTCTATAATGTACCCATTAAACTGCTAAAAAATAGAGTGGCGAGGCTCTAACAGTGAACACTTTAGATCCCCAGTGTTGCCATGGTGTGACCACAATCACCTGCCCAGCTCAGAACTGGAGATCCTAGAAGCTGTTTCATATTCTGTTGCAATGACAGAAGAAGAAAAAGAAGAGGAAGAAGAAGAAGAAAAAGAAGAAGAAGAAGACCACACCACAGCACAAGGAAAAGTCAAGTCCTAAATGACTGGCTCCATCATGCCCACCCTCACCACCCTAAAATGACACAAAAGAAATAACTAACCAGAAAAGTACTCTTGGTGTAAAACAGGTAACTGATGAGCTAGGATGGGAATAGGGCATGGAGAGTTGTCTAAAAAAGTCCCTTTCACACAGGTGTATGCATGCTTCTCGGCAGTTAGGATGGGAACACCAAGATTCAGTGCTCAGGAAGTCACAATTTCATCTGTGGACTCGAAACAGATGTACACAGGGCCCATTCCCAGCTCCCATTTGCAGCCTGACATCTCTAGAGGGGCCGGCTCCTCCCCAACCCACGTCTACAGCTAAAAGGACTGCTTCAGGAATGGAGTTTCTGCTGTACCTCTGAAATGGTAAACACCTTAAAGCCGAGTCATCCTTAGCCTGGAGATCTAACATCTAACAACATGCCAAGTTGTCCAACGGCTTTAATGGGAAGAGATTTCTTAGCAAAAGTGGGAGCTTTCTTTTCATTTAGTGATTACATTCGCCTGAATCCAGCCTCGCCAGCTGCTCCAACTGTTCCTCTGCTCCTTTTACTATCCAGTCAGCCTGTAAGTTCTACCTTCCTGACAATCTCCTTCCTCCCCTCCTCCATCACCTATGATTGCTTTTGTGGGATTTTGCAGATGACTCCCTCCACAAACCATACTCTGATTCATCCTGCCCACCTTGAGTTAACATTGGAGATCAAGTTTTACTTTTCCCTCCAAGCCACCGACCTTCTCCCATCACTCCAAAGTGGACAGGACCATATAGGCCAGGCAAAAGACCCAAAATCTTAAAAAAACCACCTCCAAGCTTCCTTTACAGCCGGCCAGAGCAGAAGCCAAGATGCTAAACAAAAGGCCCCAGGCAGTCTGCTTGGAAACCCAGGTAAACAAAAGATCTTTCAACTCTGCAGTTGAAGCAGCCACTCCTTGAGGATGAATTGCAGTTAAAACAAAGACCATTCCCCACCCCCGCTTCGGGAGTCCAGGTAGGCAAATACAGGACACTTTAATCCTTTCCCTCTCCCAGACCTAGCAAGGATCTGCAGACCTTAACATGCAGGCAGCAGACAATAGAATCCCTTAGCAGAAGAAAGGAACCATTCCCAAGTTTCTTTCTCCCTCCTTTCCTCTTAGCCTGTCACTCCCAAAGCTCTATCACAGCAGACAATAGAATCACTTAGCAAAAGAAAAGAACCATTCACATATGCAGTTAACTCAAGGTTTACTTCCAAGCTCCTTTCCTCTTAGTCTGTCACTTCCAAAGCTCTATCACTAACTCATATTTTTTTTCCAAGCTCCAGGAAACAAAAATCCACAGCCCTGTGATCCAAATCCTTCAATTCTGCCAGCAAGATGAGCTGAAGACCTCTCCGTCCTTGTGTCAGCAGGAAGTAGCCAAGACCATGATGACGACGACCCCCTTCCCGACCATAAACCCAGTTTATTTATATATATAATAAATATATATATATGGGTGAAATGTAAGGATTTCCAAAGCTTGCATTCACCTGGAATGTAACAGAGTCAACTATGCCCCTGGGTGTGGCTATGCAAACATGGGCCCACCCACCCTCTTAAAGAAAGTGCTCACACAAGTCCCCTCTCCTCTTCTTCTTTCTCTGCTCCCTGCTCCCTTCTGCCCCTTCCTCTGCCTACTGCTTTAAACTCTCGTGTGGTACTCCCGATGTTGAGATTCCATTCACACACTACGTGCAGAAAACTAACAGTAGCTATACTGCAAAATAGTTTAAAATTAATGATTGTACAATATTCATTTATGCTTGAAATTCCAGTCCTAGACCAAGCTTGTGGCCACCCGCATTGATGTTCTTGCCACCCAGCAAAGCTGACAGTGTCAGTTTGATACCTGGCTTTATGGTCTGAATGTATCCTAAGCCGATCAGGCTAGAGTTGTTCACTTCAGCCGAAAAGCAGGCATCAGGGTCGACCTGATACTTGGCTGCTATTCCAAAGTGAGTGTTACTGTTCCTTGCTGTCCAGGCAAGATTGACAGCAGCCTCCAACTTCCTGTTCACCTTCTGATAAATGGAGCAGCCAAACTCTGTCCCATCATTCACATTAGTATGAAGCTGGAATTCATCCACCTTGTAGCCAACAGCAAAGTTGCTCTGGGTCACTATGAAAGACTCTGGGTTCTAGGGTTTGACCCAGGCATTCAGTTTTGGTATCCAGTAGAGCAGGATGTTCCCCCCCTTTTTCTCTTTTCCCGTATGTGGGAGCGAGTCTGGAAAACTTGCCTAAGACTTGTCCAGGCTTGCCCAGACATGCCAGGGTCCCCCGTCACCCCCCACACAAGCACGAGCCTTCGAGCAGGCAGATAGTAAAAGGGTTGCTAAGGAACCATCAGATAACCAGAAGTACGTGACTGGGACAGCATACCACAAGAAGCCTGTAATCAGGGCCAATGCTCAGGAAGCCTCCCTCCCAGCAAGCGACCGTTTCCTCCCGCCCGTTCCTTCCCGCCACTAGGCCTTCATCCAATAAGTAAAAGTTGTTTAAATGAGCAAATGATTTCCTTGTTTTCCCTATAACCACGCCTTTTGCTTCTGTAAGTCTGCTTCCTGCTCTCCCCTATGCTATAAAAAGTCCCTGAACAAAGCCTTGGCGTGCCAGTCAGCTCTCTGAGTTACTGCCGCCCTAGAATATCTTCGTAACCTGAATAAAATCCTCTTGCAGTTTGCATCTGAACTGTGGCTCGGCTCGGTCTTTGGGACTCGGGGTCTCCTTCTGAGGAAAGGTCCTCATTTGAGGGTCTTTCAACTAGGGACTTTGAGGTCTCAAAATTTATCTGGTAACCAGCCAGCCAGCCCTCATAGACAAGCACTAGAGCCCAGTGATGGAGGGCCCAGCGATGTCAAAATCCATATCACAGCCCAGGTTGATATGTTCCCTCTTGTACCCTGTCTTGATTTTGTTATTTTTATTCCTGGTGTTAGGAGAGAAGGATGAATCAAAGGTCAGCTTCAGTTCATGTGCTAGCTGGTCCTCCACGGTGATCTCGGTACCCAGGGTGTTGTCTGTGTTCCACTTCTCCGTAAAGGTCAGCCCATACTCAGTCCATCTGTACTTGGTTTCCAGGCTACCGTTCACTTTGGTGGTCTCTGTGTTGGCTGAGCCTGAGCTGGTAAATTCCAATCCATTCTCAGACTCTGTTTTTAAATCAAGTTTAATTAAGCCAGAGCCGTAGCCCTTGGTGAAGACATCCCTGGCAGACTTGCCAAGATCAGCATATGTGGGAGGCACAGCTATCTGTGTGTGTGTGTGTGTGTGTGTGTGTGTGTGTGTGTGTGTGTGGCTCTGACTTAACTTTCTTAAAAAAAAATCACGCAATAAATTTTGATAATCATGCAATGAATTTCCAACAGTTCCAGGGAAATGGCTCTAAATGTACTTTTGTCATTGTCAACTAGATATTTATTTGAATCAGCTATTTTAGCATTATAAAGGCAGAATCCATCTAGTCCCAAAGATATAGAAATAATGAAAAACACAATGTTCATGATATACTATAGTCAAGATTTAATTCTTTATATATATGTATATATATCACTTATTTTATTTTTAGCATACTTACCACTGTTTCTCCTTTCATCCGCCCAGTCATCCCCCAGCTTTTGCCTGCCCCATCCCCCCATCCATTCCTCAGAGAGGGTAAGGACTCCCAGGGTGAGTCAATGCAGTCTGACATATCCAGTAGAGTTAAGATCAAGCCCCTCCCTCAGTATCAAGGCTGAGCAAAGTCTTCCTCTGTAGGGAATGAACTCTAAGAAGTCAGTTCATGCACTAAGAATAAATTCTGGTCCCACTGCCAGAAAGAAGCCCCACAAACTGCCTACTCCATTTGACAGTCATCCACATTCAGTGTCTCATGCAGGTTCCCCAGTTCAGAGTCCATGAACTCCCAACAGCTGGGGTCAACCATCTCTGTGTGTCTCTTCATTATGATCTTGATCCCTTTGCTCTTGTAATCTCTCCTTCTTCTTTTTGACTGGACTGGTAGCTCAACCCAGTGCTTAGCAGTGGATCTCTGCATCTGCTTCTATCAGTTGCCGAATGCTGACCAATTAGGGTGGTCATCAGTTTGATTATAGGAGAGGGCCAGTGTAGGCATCCTATCCACGTCTTTGTGGGTTCTTACCTATTTCCCTAGCTCCAGGCTTCTCTCTAACTTTGAGATGGCTCCTTCTATCAAGATATCTATTTTGCTGTTCTCCCTCTTTGTCCCTCCCCCAACTCAGCCATCCCATTTCCTCATGTTTTCTCCCTACAACCCCTTCCCTCTATGGTCCCAACTTACTCAGGAGATTTATCTGTTTCTCATTCCCAGGGGGATCCATGGATATCTCTCTCAGGTTCCTCTTTGTTACCTAGCTGCTCAGGGTACATTGATGTTTGATCCAATAATACTTATTTTATAACAGGCAATTCTTTTTTCTTTCTGCTACCAACTTGCTCTTTAATGCAGAAATTTGAGGATCCATCCTTTGGCAATATACAGTTTCTTGAGCCATAGTTTAATGTGAAGGCCTTTCTGGCAAAGCTGAACACTGATGAATTAAAGAAATTTAAATTTCAACTAAAGTCCTTTCCGGAATTCAGTGATGATTTACAAAAATCCTCATGTTGTGAGATAGATGAGGCTCATGGCATGAAACTGGCAGATATTCTGATGAAAAAATTACCAAGCAGAAGGCTGAGGCTTGTGGCCCTGTCCACCTTGGACAAGATAAAGAGCACAGAATTGTCTCAACCTTCAGGTGAGTGTGTTGGTTGGTTGTGACAAAGGTTGAGACTTAATGAGGGATTTTCTTTAAAGATTTAGATTCATCACTTTTAGACTATAGGACCTGTTTTATAATTTAAAAAAGCCTGACACAGTTATACGTTTATGAAGTATGACAATTATATACCTTTCTAATTTGAGAATGATCATTTGGTGATAATACATGAATACGTGTAGCTTTACTTACAGTACAACTCTATTGTAGGCATTTAGTGCCATACATTTCCTGTTTAGTACTGCTTTTAATGTGTTCAGAGGTGTGTGTGTGTGTGTGTATACATATATATGTATAACTTTTACTTAAGACCCAAGTTGGTTATGAGCTTGTGATTCTCCTTCCTCAATCTCTTTAGCACATCTTATTATATTTACTTCAATAACTGACTCCCTCCCCTTAAATAACATCTTTCCTAATGGTTCAGAGTCCTTTTTTAAATGTTTAAATGTTTGTTTATCTTATGCACTTCAGTGTTTGGCACACATGGATGTCTTTGTGAGCATGTTGGATCCCCTGGAACTGGAGATACAGACATTTGTGAGCTATTGATAAATCCTAGAGTCAGGGTACTATCCTCAGGAAGGGGGGCCCCAAGAACCCAGACTCCAGTCCAGTTGATGCAAATAGCAAGAGGATTTATTTCGTCTGTATAAGCATGCCACCTTCCTGCCTCTGGAGCAAGGGAGTAGCCTCCATTAACAATCTCATATCTCTTTTAAAGGCTAAAAAAACCCACAAAATCACCATGGCAACTGGGGCAATACATGATTGGTCACTTTAAAAGTCATACTATAATCATAAGGTTGTTCACAATAGTCATGGGGTTGCCTTAAGGTCAGCTGGTTAGGGAGTTTTTACAACTGGGTGTTGGTCACAGCTATTCTGCTTGGAACTTCTGGTATTTTAATCACAGGTTCGACCATTATGTTGTAATGGTCATCTGAGGTGATTATGGCTATCTGGGCTGGGTCATTCTGTTTCCTGGGACAGACTTTTAGTTCCTTGTTCTCATGGGGGGTGCTCTGCCAAATACCTGAACTGAATGCCTGGGTCAGGCCTTAGAACTTAGGGTCTTTCAACATGTATGTATTTTTCAGAGGGTTTATAGACATTGGGAACAGATGACTCGGAGTTGAGAGACGTGAAGACCTTGGAGACAGAGGGCAGAGTACATGTTATTATGGAACATACAAGGTTAAAATCCTTCCTGCTTTTTTTCATGTCTTGATCTATATACAGTGTTCTTATAACTTTTATTTTTGAGAATTTCATATAATGCATTTTGATCCTATGCCTTTCCCATAACCCCTCCAACTCTTATATCCTCCAGGGTGTCTCCCTTATATTTCTTATTTTTAATAACCTATTGAGTCCAATTAGTGATGCCCATACATGTGCAGGTATAGGGGTACCTACTGGCTAATGGATAAGCTACTTGTGGCCATGACTCCATTCATAAAATGCGGCTCTCCTTTCCTCAGCAGCCATTACCTTGCTAATAGTGCCCCAGTGTGGGGGTGGGGGGATGAGGGATTGGGGGGTGGGATTAGAGCCTCATCTGGGGGGTGGAGCCTCAACAGGAGTGGGGTCTCATCAGCTTGTTCCACATCCATTCTGAAATGTTGACTGGCGGCTTGACCTTGCACAAGTAACCACAGTTGTGAGTTCATGAGAGCAATGGCCCTGTCATGTCCAGAAGATACTGTTTCATATTGGTTCCCCCAAATTCTGACTCTAAAGACTTGATGCCGTAGCTTCTAAGATGTTCTCGAGCTTTTCTAGGAAGAGGGGTATGATATAAGATGTCAAGTTCATGGCCCAGCCTCCACCATCATGTGTTCTTTGCACTGTGATCACCTGAGAGTCTATGTATTAACCTCTGTCCATTGTAAAAAGCTTTTGAGTGCTGAGACCTGCACCAATCTATGGGTGTAGAGATAAACTTTAAGAAGGCAGTTTGCTGCTATACCCATACAACAAAATCATAGAATGCCTTCTTCCTACGATTGTTACCAAAATAGCTGCTTTCTCAGGTTTATAGTACCAAGCATTAGCTCTTTCATGTATGACAGGCCTGAAATTGCATCAGAAAGTCATTGATTACTCTAATAAAATTCATGCTATTATTGTCATTACTTTGCCAATGGACACATTTTATAGTGTGTTTTTAAGATGATGCTAGTCAATCAGCAGCCCATTTTTTTCCTGTTGAATATCAAGGAGAAAAAGACTACAGCTGATGCTTCTGGGTGAGATGGTGAAGCACAACTCCTGCAGTTCTTGAGGTAAGCTGCATGGTCACTGCTGCCCCCAAGATGACTCATTATGGTGCTCTATGGTAGAATACATAGCATTTTTTTGGTTTCTGAGGAAGAACCCATGGATGGAGCTGTTCCCCCCCAACTCCGGGGGTGGGTGGAACCCGTGGTTGGAGCTGCCCCAGGGGTAAACACCCCCATTCCTCTCCCCACCCCCATGGTTGGTGCTGCCCACTGCGGGTAGATCCCATGGCAGTCTTTGGAATGGAATTGAGGGTGTCACAAATGCTAGGAAGTGTTCTAATACTGAGCTAAACCCCCAACCCTGAGAATTACTTATTTTGCTCATAGAAGAGAATTGTATTCAAAATCAGTTTTTATTATGCTTGGAGATGAGTTTGTGGGTTAATCAAATACCCTGGGAATATTTGATTAGGGAGTATTTGAAAGGTAGAGTTATCTTTAATAATGAAGGACATGGGTAGACATGTGAGGTATAAGGAATGAAGGTGGACTTCAGAGAATGGAATCATAGTGGGTAGTTACCCACTTTATCTTCTGAGAATGCCGTGTTTCTGTTTATATCACAGGCTGGGATCTTGTTCTTCCTCCATTTGTCAATGGAATGACTTCTTTTAACTTTACTTGTGAACCAGTCCCTGACATGTGTGGACTTCTTAGCCAACAATCTCTTGGGTGAGGATGCCAAATGGCTGTGTATGACTCTAAAGCATCCCAGGTGCTTTCTGAAAAGGATTTCATTAGTATCTTCTGTTTGATGTTCTGTAGACATGAGACATGGTGACATCAGACTTGCTGGGTAACCAATATGGATCCAGCCACTGACACAGACACCAGCTCATGTTTGGTTTGTGGACAGTGGTTCATGAATCTCCTTTTTATTCTGTCATCTAATCCCATCTATGTGATAAAGGATAAGGGAATAAACAATGGCCTGAAGCTACTTTCATTTAGAGGCAGCTGAGAAAGTTGTGCATTGAAATGTCCTTTCCATCTGACCAGCTGTTCCATTCTTTTGAAGGTTAGAAAACTGTCAGCTCCCAGAAACTTGTTTCAAATATCTCTCTTTCATTTTGATGGTCACCTAGAAGCTGACACATCTGAACCTGGCCAGGGGGAAAGCCTTAGAGATGGTAGAATGAAAATCCTGTGTGAAGGCTTGTATTACCCTGATGGTAAACTACAAATGCTGGTGTAAGTCTTCATGCTAGTTTCTCCACCCTCATATCTTGTTTCCCCCACCTCCTCCCTGCCCCTTCTCCCCACCCCTCTTCCCTAACCGTCCCTCACCCTTGTATCCTAGAAAACTTTCTATGTCAGGATCTGTGTGTTTCTTCATAACAGAATAAGTTAATTTGGTCCTCTATCACTTAGAGATAATTTAATTGTACAGTCAATTTGCATGCTAGTGTGCAAATAAACCTGGTAGCATATAGCTTGATGTAGTGTTCAAAATAACTTCTCAGGGGCTAGTGAGTGTTTCTTCATTTGTTCTTCAGGATAAAGCACCAACAACTGTAGTGGATTCATAAAGAGGATGGTGAACCTTATTCCCCTTCTCTCTTCAAGCCTCAGCCAAACATAATTCAATGATGCAGCCTACTTGGAACCAGAGTTCTGCAAAAGAGAACCTGAGTGGTGAAATAATTTCATTGCTGCAGAGGAGAGAGAGAGAGAGAGAGAGAGAGAGAGAGAGAGAGAGAGAGAGAGAGAGAGCACTAAAATGATAAATTATATGTGTTTTTGTTTTGGTTGTGCCTGGGAATTCTTAACAATTTCTGTCCAGGTTTGATAAAATTAGGGGTGAACTGTCGGAATGATGTTTGTGTTAACAGGAATTTCCCTTGCCTTATAAGAACAAAGGCAACACTGAGTTGACAAATGGGATCCACTCCCATTTTCCCATCTACCCAACTTTGTGACCATTAAGTTCAATTTGTGCAACTGACTTGTGACAACCATAAACTGTTTTTTAAAAAAGTATTTATTTATTTATTATGTATACAGTATACAGAAGAGGGTACCAGATGTCATCATAGATAGTGGTGAGCCACCATGTGGTTGCTGGGAATTGAACTCAGGACCTCTGGAAGAATAGTCAGTGCTTTTAACCTCTGAGCCATCTCTCCAGCCCAACCATAAACTCTTGGATGTGTGGTCATTCACGGGAGCATGGTCAACTTGCATAAATTGAGTTCATATATCACAATCCTTCATTTTAGGGTTCCAGGATCATTTTAGAAGAAGGGACGGAAAGACTGTGAAGAGTCAAAGTGGAGGATGACTACAATGAAATGTGTTACATATTGTTGTTGTGTACAAGTTAAATGATTGTTCTAGCATATCCAAGACCAGGTAAAGTTCAAACCAGAGAAAATTCAAGCGCTGGAGACTTGCTTTTGTTAGGGTTACTACTGCTGTGATTAAACACTATGACCAAAAAGTGAGCTGGAGAGGGAAGGGTTTATTTGGCTTATACTTTCACATCACTGTTCATCACTGAAGGAAGTCAGGACAGAAACTCAAGCAGAGCTACAGGAATGTGGATACAGGAGCTGATGTGGAGGCCAGGAAGAATTACAGCTTACTGCTTTAATCCTTATGGATTGCTCAGCCTGTTTTCTTACAGAACCCAAGACCACAGCTCAGAGATGGTACCATCAAAGATGGGCTGGTCCATCCCCTGTCAATCACTAAGAAAATGCCCTACAGTCTTGCCTATAGCCAACTCTTCTGGAGGCATTTTTTTTTCCAGTTGACTCGACCTCCTCTCTGACTCTAGCTTATGTTAAGTTGACACTGATCCTGATCCAGCA
The DNA here is from genome assembly GCA_004025045.1 of Sigmodon hispidus. Taxonomy (NCBI): domain Eukaryota; kingdom Metazoa; phylum Chordata; class Mammalia; order Rodentia; family Cricetidae; genus Sigmodon; species Sigmodon hispidus. The sequence goes on from PVIH01013922.1 coordinate 26,479, forward strand.
GAAATCAGGGGAGAAGAGTCTATATGAGCAAGAGGATAGGGATTACTAGGAAAATTCCCAGAGTGATGGCTGGCTGAAGCTCTGTGGAGCTCCCTAAATCAATAACAGCCATTGGGGAACCATCAGGAAAAGGAGTTAGGCCCTCCAAGTGGAGGCAACTGTCGATTGGCATGGGCAGTATGTGGAGCCTCAAGGGAAGGGATCAGGCTGTGTTCCTATGCTTGAGCTGGCACCTCAGAGCCCATTCCTTTCAGAGGAACACCTAATCCAGTCTTGATATTAGGATGAGGAAATTGGACTTGCCTGAAGTGGATGCTGAGCTGACCTACCTTGGGACTTCTTGCCCTTTTTGAGGAGGCGATTGGGAGACTGGTGGGGAGGAGGCTGAAGACAGACTGGGAGGGATTGAGAGGAGGGAAGGGAGGGGGAACAAGGGGATATGTGGATAAAAAGACTATTTTATAAATTAAAAAGAAACCCTAATCAGTACAGAAGGAGATATGGGCATGCAGTCCCACCTCTAGTTGAGGAGATATTGATCATTGGTAGTTTCTCGAAAGAAGTATCAGTTTTCTTAAGTGAAACTTTTACTAATTATGAGCCAAACACTTTATAGGCAATCTCTTTCAGTGTGTGGTTCCTTTTCCATGTTGGGACTGAAACCTTGGATTACTCTCAGCTTTTCACTACATCTCTCTATTGCTGAGTCATGACTCTATCCCTTACTTGTGGATTCTAGGCAAGTGTTTCATCACTGAGTTACATCCTTAGCCCCTGAGCAAAACTTTTTTCTTTTAGTAGTTCTGGTCTGGTCCCACATTTCTTCACTATAGGATTCCTAGCAATACTATACAAGTCCTCAGTAGGCAATTGCTGAGGAGTAAATGCTGTTCTTTTTTTCTTTCAAGGCTTTGGAGATGCTCCATTAGTCTGTTGTATCACCAGGCACTTGCCACTATCATTGCTAGCAACCAGAAGCTGCAAACTCTGGATCTGGGCCAGAATATCTTGGGGAAAAGTGGAACAACAGTGACCTTGGAGACTTTAAAAGATAATAGTGGGCCCATGAAGACAGTTGGGTATGACCTATCTGTTTGACATGGTGAATTTTCTATGTAGAGATTAATGTCTTGGAGATCTTTAAATGGGAGTACACACTATAGGATCCAAGTTAAGGCACCTTTCAATAGCATTAATCAAGTTAGCCTTCTGATGATATCCTCCTACTTTGGAGAAGTTAATTATCTACTCTCTAAATGTTCTTTCCTTGGGATTGAATATTCTGTACGTTTCCCAGAACACTCAGTGTTAAGAATACAGATTGATGCCTTCCAGATGTGCCCATCTTTTTGACATTGCAACATGACCTTGTCAACTACTAACTTCACACTTGAGGACTGCACATTCTTGCTTGAGAACTATATGGTCAAATTACAAAATAAACCAAAAAATATCTCAATGTCTTCAGTTTATGATATTTTAAAATGAACTTTTTATTTTTATGTAAAAATGGAAATTTTTATTTAATGTGACTGGATCTTTTTATTTTATGCAAATGGGTATTTTGCCTGCATGTCTGTGCACCATGTATATGTAGTACTGGTGAAGGCTAGAAGAGAGCATTAGATCTCCTGCATTTATAAGAATCATGAGGCACATCCTACAGAGTACAGCTTGTATGTGCAGGTACACACAAATTCACACAGGTATTACATCATATCCCAATGTGACTAAGCAGTTCCCCACCCCTTGTTGTTCCCAAGGGAGCCCTAGGTCTATGACTTTTAAAAACTTGTCCTACAGATGAACTATCAACTGCAAACACTTATTTAAGTATTCATTTTTGTATTCTTTGGTTATATGCAGAGAACTCTAATATCATTATTTGCCTTTTTAAAAAAAGCAAGACAAATCTAAATGTAACATTTTGAGAAGACTGTGGGTGTCTATCTGCCTTTCCATCCAGACAGCATCTCACACTGTATTCCAGGATGCTCTGGAGCTTACTATGTAGCTAGTGCAGGCTGACTTTGAGCTAATATGACAGCTATGAGTCATCATGTTTGGTCTTAAAATTTCCAAGGATCAGGCAGTAAGATATTGATTACTTCATAGGCAATATGTGAACACAGTTTTTTTTTTTTTTTTTTTTTTTTTTTTTTTTTTTAACAAAGCTTTTCTTAAAAACAAAAACAGGTTGATGGCAGGTTTTTACCAGTCTGCTGTAGCTTGCTGGCCTCTGTTCTGGTCCTTCACCCATCACTTCTGCTTTCATTATTTATTTCCAGATGGAACAAAAGTAGTGATTTGAGGTCAGGATTCTGTTGTATTGCTTACTACGCATGAAGCATTTCTGATGTAAGAACTCATTGTCACAGCTCCTCAACGACTTCAGTGCTCAATTTCTTGAATGTTAAAAGTGGCCTAAGTAGGTTGTATTACTTTTTTGGCTGCTGTGATAAAACACTGTGGCCAAGGCAACATATAGAAAGAAGAGCTCTGGACTTAGGTTCCAGAGGGATAAGGGTCTCTGTCGTGTGGATGACAGCAAAGAGCTGAAGGGCCAGATGCTGAGAGCTCACATTGCAGCTATGCACAAGGAGTAGAGAGTGAGTCAGAAGTGTCATGAGGCTTTTTTTTTTGTGGTACCCTTGCCTCCACTGGCTTCTACAATCCTTCCCCCCTTCCACAGTATTCGCCAAGCCTAAACCTAATGTTTGGTCCATGAGTCTCTGCCTGTTTCCATCAGTTGCTGAGTGAAGCCTCTTTGATGAAGGTTGAGCTAGGTACTGATCCAGAAGTATAGCAGAATATTATTAGGACTCATTTCATTGAGTTTTAAAATTAATCCCAGAATTTAGGAGACAGATATAAGAGGCTCCTATGTTTAAGTTCAGTCTGAGCTATATAGTAACTTTGAGGCTATCTTAAACTCTTGCCCTCAGGGACCCTTCCCATCATTCCATCTATGTTTCATCAGGACAGCTATAGTATGAAACACGAATTCTAGTTGGTATTTAATGAAAACTCAGAGACAGATATTGAGGAAAAGCTGGAATATCAGAGAGAGAAAACAGAACACAGTCATTTATCACCCAGCCAACTTCTCAAGGTAAAAGCTATTTTCAGGAGTCCTCAGCCTGGCTCATTGCTTATACAGAATACCATACCATCTGCCTATGCCTGTCTTAAATGTCTTCTTTTGCCAAGTTGTTTCATTTCAAAGTTCAATTCTGCATCATAATTCTAGAGTTAGGATTAAAGGTGTGAGCTACTACTGTTAGGTAGTTAAGCCTTGAATTCACAGGAACACAGGAAGATATCTGTCTCCTGAGTTATGGAATTAAAGATGTAGGTCACCACTTGTTCATTCCCATGCTGGGATTAAAGACATGAGTTACCACTCTCTGACCCTCAATGCTTGATTGTGGGTGATTCTGTTCTCTGATATTCCAGGCTGATTTTATTAATATAAAATATATGACCACAATAGTAGATCTTCGTTCATCTTGGAATTGGTTTGACATACTTATTTATTTATTTTTTTGCATTGGAAAAAGTGATTCTTGCAGCATCAATTGGTATCTTAGTAGAATTATTTGTCTAATGTTCTATTGATGCATTGTATATTATGTGCTGATCAAACAAGGCGAGTAATATATCTCTTGACCATCACTTTGTGTTGCATACCTTTGAGTGCCTGTCTTCTATAGCTTCTTAGAATATTGTAGGTTATGATAATCTCATTGTGCTGTAGAATGTATAAACTTCTCCTTTACATCTGTTTTGATACCCATTTTCGCTTCTTCTCCATACCCACTTTGCAAACTTCTTACCCACTAGTAAGCATGACATTCTATGAGATGGATTTTCTTAGATTTGCCATATAAGAAAATACATGCAGTATTTGTCCATATTCATTTGATGAATTTTTCTTCCAATGTGACTAATCTGTTTTGGGTATGCTGTATACTCATCTCCAACTGGTAGAAATCATTTACATACAGGTACACAGGAGGGGTTTGATGTGTGGAGTTGTGTAAGGGACTGTAAATGTAGTAAATGTAGAGGGGCCATTTCTTTAGGTAATTAGATAATACAATAATTATAATATTTATGGATGCTACTGAAGCCATGACGGTAACATCAATATTCTGATTTTAGTCCAATGGTTTTGCTGCTTTGTATAATCTAGAGAATTATCTATGATGGCTATGCTTTTGGTCTCAAATGACTTAGCTTTAAAAATATATATCAGGCAAAAATAAAATAATAAATATCAAGGAGCAGCTGATGGCAGACCATCATCAAATCAGGACTGTACCCCAGCCAACAGAGATGACTGGAACGGCTGATTGAGAGAACAAAGAAAGATAATCATTAAAATCAGCAGAAGATAACTGGGGAAGTTGAGGCAGCTAGCAGAAGTTCTTGACTGATAGGCTTTTCTTCTAGGGTGAGCGTTCGGCTTCTCTTCTCAACACGGCAATTTATAGGATAAACATCATTGATACTCACTGGAATTAGTTCACCTTCTAGCTGCTCTCAAATAGGTAGTTTAAACAGCACATGGCATTTTTTATATTGTTTGCAAATTTCATACATGCATATGTGTTTTGACCACCCCCTTCTCCATACCTCACCTCCACTCTCCCTTCTCAATGTCACATGCTCTTTTTAAACACATTGAGTCACTTAATGTTGCCCGTGTGTGTTTAGAGTTGGTCATTAGAGCTTGGGCAGCTTATCAGGGTCAAATCCTGGAAGAAATATGACACCCCCCTCCCTGCAGCCATCAATTGCCAATAACTCTTCAGTGATGAGCAGGGCTTCCTGAGCAAACATCAATTTAATGATATGCTCTACATTACAGGTGCTAACAAGCCACCCTATTATCTGGATCTAAACACATTTTCTGCTGTCTTGAAACAGACATTCTTTCTTTGCTGGGAGCAGATATGAATGAATTTCTTAAGGCAACACGACTTAAGGTTCCTGGGAACATTAATGATCTGTGGTTTTCCAGGTTGAAGATAAATAATTCGAGCCTGGATGATGGAGAAATTGTTGAAGAAAATAAAAGCAAGCAAGCCCAGCTTTGGAGTTGACAACATCATTTGCACAGCTGCACCAGTGTACTGTGATCTTGTCTGTGAGCACATCAGAACTCTTCCTCTGGCAGCTTAGGGGAGGTACCCTGAGCTGTAAGACATCCAGAGTGCCAAATGATAGCCAGGGGTCACAGTCATAAGACACTGACTTTTTCTCTGCTTAATGGTAAATTCTGCACTTGTCACACACTTACTTCTGTCCATGTGTTCTCACCAGCATAAAACAAGTTTTAAGGCACTTTATTTACAGCCTTATTTTTTTCATTTATTTTACATACCACCCAAAGTTTCCCCTCCTTCTTTCCCTCCCATTTCTTCCCCTAATTCCCTTTAACCACCCCCCACCATTCATGTCCTCCTCCATCTCCATTTAGAAAGATGTGAGCCTCCTGTGGAGTCAACAAAGCATGGCACACCAAGTTGAGACAGGACCAAATTCTTTCCCCTGTATCAAAGTCAGGTAAGGCAATCCAGCATGGGGAATGTGTTTCCAAAAGCCAGCTTAAGTGCCAGGTATAGGTCATGTTCTCACTGCTGGAGCCTCTTTTGGGGGCGCTGCTTTCCTGAAGATAATGGACTTTACTTTGTCTAGCAGCCATCAGTTACCAATAGTTCCTCAGCTAGGGGTGGAGCTTTACGAACCCCTTCCCATCAGTGCTGATATTTCAGCTGGTTTGATCTGATGCAAGTCGTGTGTATGACATCATGGGTATGTGCGTTCCTGAGTGAAATGATTCTATGTGATGGATAGTTCTTTCAGCTTGTAAAACAAGCTAATGTCATCTGAGAGAAGGGAACTTCAATTAAGAAATGTCTCTTAAGAAATAACCTTTTTTTTTCTCTCTTTCTTTCTTTCTTTCTTTCTTTCTTTCTTTCTTTCTTTCTTTCTTTCTTTCTTTATTTCTTTTTTTGTGCATGATAGGGGATGGCCCAGACCATTGAGAGTGGTGCCCTGCCTGGGCTTGTGATTCTGGGTTCTATAAGAGAGCAGACAGAACAAGCCATGAAAGCAAGTCAGTAGGCAACACTCTTCTGTGGCCTCTAGGCCCCTGCCCAGTTTGAGTTTCTGTCCTGACTTCCTTTGATGAACTATAATGTGGAGGTATAAGCCAAATGAACTCTTCCCTCCCCAACTTGCTTTTGGTCAGGTTGTTTCATCATAGTAATAACCCTAACTAAGACATAGTAGAATGGGTGTTTTAGTTACTAATTTTTATTATATCATAACCAAAAGCTTGGTAAAAATGTCCAAAAGTGATCAGAAGTAATTTTAGTTATGCTTTTAGTAGTATAAAATATTCCTTTTGTTATATTGCTTACCTCTGCCCCTAAAGCATGAAAGTAGCTGTCTTGAAATGGTTTCTGACTTGAACTTCCTCAGCCTAGACTCGAGGTTTGACTGACAGTCTGGCAGTCCAGCAGAAACACTCGCAGTCCCACAGAGTCACAGAATCACATAGACGCTTACATTAATTTTACACTGATTGACCTAGGGCCCAGGCATATAACTTGCTAGCTCCTTCATCTAATCTCAGCCCATCTTGTTCACCCATGCAGCTCAGTACCTTTTCTCAGAGCAGCATTTCAATTTCTTTCTTCTGCATCTCCTGGAAGCTCCAGGGACTCTGTGGCATCTGTCTCTGTCTCTGCTCTGAGATGTTCCCAAGTATTCTTAGCCTGGTAGCCCCACCCACACTTCCTGTCTGCTTTTAGCCAATCAGCTTTTTATTAAACTCATAGGCAGAACAAGTATTTACAATGACAAGAAACAGTAGCAACATAACATAACCTCACTACACAGCTACAGTAGACAAATGGGCTACATCCTAATAAAAACTTAGGAAATGGGCAATGAGAAGATTTGTCTCATGGGTCAGTTTGCCAGATTGGATTTGATCTATCAAACTAAAGAAGTGCAAATGCCTTCTGGAAAGTTGCTCTCTGAGACCAGGGTCAATCTCTACTGATCTCAGTTCTCTTTACTAGATAGGACATAGGGTTTGGCAGTGAGTGGCTCCTCCACCACACCTAAAAGAGGGGACCTTGCATGGTCAGGCCCTACCTCCAGGGTGAACTGCATCATCAAAGAAGGACTGAGGATTTGAAATTCAGACACCTGTCCAGAGCAGAGTCAGAGAATGAGCAGACCCCTTGCTCAGAGGAGACAAGAGAATCACAAGTCCTCTTGCCACAACTGACTAGGAGTGACCTAATCATGAACCACTGAAGCCATGGGCAGTTGCCAGTACAAAAATACATACAACAATATAAAGAATAACAAGGCAACACCAGAAGAAACTGGTGATTATACAACTACAAGACCTGAACAGAGCACAAGAGAAAACAGAAGGAAACAACATCAAAAACACCTTTATAAAGATTATTGAAGCCTTCAAAAAAGATATAAAAAATTCCCTTAAAGAAATAGAAGAAAATACAAACAAAAATTAGATGAGATGAATAAATTTTTACAAGAAAACTAAGAAAAGGTAAACTAAAAAATGAAAGAAACACTCCAGGAACTAAAAACTGAACTAGAAGCAATGAAAAAGGCACAAAAGGAGGCAAAGATGGAAATAGAATATCTGAAGCAAAGAGCTAGAACTATAGACACAAGCATAACCAACAGAATCCAAGGTATGGAAGATATAATCTCTGAAGTGGAAGACTCAATAGCAGAAATAGATACATCAGTCAAAAAAATTGCTAAAACCAAAAAAGCCATAACACAAAATGTTCAGGAAATCTGGGGCACCATGAAAAGACCTAACCTCAGAATAACAGGAATAGAAGAAGGAGAAGAATTCCAGCTCAAAGGCACAATAATGTATTCAATAAAATTATAGAAGAAAACTTTCCTAACTTAAAGAAGGAAATGCCTATAAAGATACAAGAAGCTTACAGAACATCAATTAGATATGACCCCCCAAAAAGTCTGCTTGTCACATAATAATCAAGCCACACATCATACAGAACAAAAAAAATTTAAGAGCTGCAAAAGAAAAGGGCCAACTTACTTAAAAAGGCAGACCCACCAGAATAACACCTGACTATTCAATGGAAACAATGAAAGCAAGAAGGGCTTGGTCAGAAGTTATATAGACACTAAAAGAGCATGGCTGCCAACCTAGACTACTATACTCGGCCAAATTATCAATCACCATAGATGGAGTAAACAAGATACTTCATGACAAAGTCAGACTGAAACAATACCTATCTACTAGTCTGGCCCTCCAGAAAGCATTAGAGGGAAAACTCCAACCTAAGGATCCCAGATACACCCATGAAGCCACAAACAATCAATAATCCCACTGAAGAAAAGCCCAGAGAAAGGAAATACATAGAAACTACTACCAAAAATAGTAGGAAACATCAATCAGTGGTCACTAATATCCCTTAACATCAATGGACTCAATTCACCTATAAAAAGGCACACAATAACAAAACAGATACAAAACCAGAAGCCATCCTTCTGCTGCATACAAGAAACACACCTCAACCACAAAGACAGACACAGGCTCAGAGTAAAGGGTTGGGAAAAGATTTTCTAATCAAAGGCCCTAAGAAACAAGCTGGGGTTGCCATCCTAATATCTAACAAAGTAGACTTTAAGCTAAAAGCAATTAAAAGGGATCAAGATGGTTATTACTTATGCGTCACAGGAATAATTGGTCAAGAGGAGATTTCAATCCTGAATATTTATGTCCTTAATATAAGGGAACCTACCTACATAAAAGAAACACTTACTAAAGCTCAAATCCCAAATCAGTTCTTACACCTTAATAGTGGGAGACTTCAATACCCCACTTTCAACCCTGGATAGGTCAACCAGTCAGAGACTCAACAGAGAATTTAGGAATCTAACAGAGATTATGGTGCAAATGAATTTAATAGATATTTACAAAAGCTTTCATCCAAATGCAAAGGAATATACATATCTCTCAGCTCCTCATGGAGCTTTCTTTAAAATTGAACACATAATTGGACATAAAGCAAATATCAATAGATACAAAAAATTGGAAATAATCCCGTGTATCATATTGGACCACCCAGGCCTAAAGTTAGAGTTCAACAACATCAAAAATCACAGCAAGCCTACCAACTCATGCAAACTAAACAACACTCAGCTGAACCACCTCTGGGTCAAGGAAGAAATTAAGAAAGAAATCCAAATCTTGATAGAATTTAATGAAAATGAATCTACAATGTACTCAAATTTGTGGGATGCAATGAAAACAGTCTTAAGAGGAAAATTCATAGCACTAGATGCCTATATGAAAAATCTAGAGAAACCCCACAATAGAGAACTAAGAGCAAAACTGAAAGCCTTAGAACAATTAGAAGCAAACTCACCTAGAAGGAGTAGAATGCAGGAAATAATCAAACTTAGAGCTGAAATCAATAAACTTGAAACAAAAAGATGGTATGGACTTAATAGATAAATACAGAACCTTCCACCGAAACATAAAAAAGTAAACTGTGATACATCTACATAATGGATACTACTCAGCAGTAAGAAAAAAAATCCTAAAATTTCCAGGCAAATGAATGCATTTGAGACTGTACTCCTGAGCGAGGTATCACAAACTGAGAAAGATAAGCAGGGGATGTACTCACTCATTAGTGGACTCTACAAAAAAAGCAAAGCATATCCAAGCTGCAAACTACAACCAATGAACAGCTTGGGATCTGAAATACCTTGTACTGGCATCTTGGATGCCATGCCCTCTAGAAGAACACCTAGAACTCATTCTTGAAGTTGGGGTGAGGAAACTGGATCTGCTAGGAGTGGATACTGAACTAAGTCATATTGGGACATTGGGACCTTAGGACCTTGTGACTTCCTGCCCTTGCTGGGGATGAGATGGGGAGATGTGGAGAAGAGAGAGTGACTGGAAGGGGTTGGAGTGGGAAGGGAGTTTGAACGAGGGTATATACAGATAGAAAATGTGACTTCATTCATAATAAAAAAAGAAAAAAATAAAGAAAAGAAAGAGCAAAAAGCATAAAGTATTTTTTTTAAAATTACATATATATGCCATATAAAAATGGAAAATACACAAAGAGTCTGGATTATGTCTATTATTGTGGGTTTTTTAATTTCTTAATTGTTAATGCAGAAAAATGATTGTAAAGGCTTCCAAGTTACACAAACATATATTTTAAAGGTACCTCTGCTTTGATATTTGTGTCTAAGCATATGTTGCTTTGGAAAAGAGGTTCTGCTTTTGTTTCCACAGAAGATAAGAATTTGTGGGTTGCTTCCAGACTAATATGGTTTGACCAAGAAAGACATCTTGAAAAATATCTCAAAAAGAAAAAAGAAAAAAAAAATCTCTGATGGAAAAATTTGCCACATCCACTTTAAGGCTGCCAACTAAGACACTGTAGCCTCAGGATCCCCGTAAGATTGCCAGTGCCTCTAAACAGCAGGAAGTATTTTATGGAGAATTATGCACAAATTCCCAAAATATTATTTATAAATGTTTATTTTTATTATAAATGGTTAATGGTCATAGTCTCTTTCTAGGTCAAAAAGGGGATATAAAGTAAAAATGATTTAAAAAGATTATTAGATCTACTTAATAAAAAATAGCTTTTAATCTCAAAATATTTTACCTTGACATGGATTTTGGTTTGTTGACACAAATTTAAGATCAATTTTGTTATACCGTATGTATATTTCTACTCTTATTTAAGGTATTATGTTTATGCAATTCCTTTAAAATTATAATGTATAATTAAGAAATATAGATTGATGATTAATCATCTATAATAATCAAACATATACTGTTAGGTTTTTAGGTGTACAAAAATACATTTTAATTAGATGGGTAATCTTTAAACACTTCAAAAGACCTACAGAATATGACATTTAAAATGTTTTAAGAGCTTAGACTTTTCTGGACAGTGACACAGGTCTGCTCATGGCAGCATGAATTTACTTCAAGAGAATTATGGACATCAAAGAAACTCCATATGGAATTTATTTTCTTTGTGGCAAAAATTAGCCACTGGGCAAGAAAGAGTTCTTTTCTCAACTGCTTGACAATATGCTGAATAAACTGACATGTAGGACCCATAGGAAAGTGACCTTTGAACTTTGCCAAAAAAGCCAAGATGATCCTTTTGGTTCCTGCTTCACAGAGACTCCCAGACATTCTTTAGTACTCAGGGACAAGCTACTGACAAAATGTGCCAGAATGGACAGAGAAGTCTTTCAAATTTCCTGATTCACTGAAAGGTATGCCAGAAACACTGAGCCTGTAGGCTGAAAATGGATGCCCCAATGTTACAAAGGAACTTTGGTGACTGTACAGGCAGACAGGTGTCATCTTTGTTATTTCTAAAATTTGGAAGTTACATGCACTTCCTGTTTACTCAGGTGGTATTATATCCTTCTGTGGTCTTTGATGGAACTGAAGATTAGATAGTTATAAGCATAACTTTTATTTGTTATAATAAAAGGTAAATTAGATATAAAACTTTAAACTTGAAAGATAAAGTAGATAATAGAATATTTCCTATAATTTTGCTAAATAAAAATAGACTAAATATTGTAACTGTAATTCTTGTTCAATAAGTAGCTTGTTATATGTAATTTTGAAGTTTAAATTGAAACCTTTTGTTTGATTAGCAGAAAACAGGAAGTGATATGAGATGTCTTTCTGTATACTGTAAATTATTGCTGGATAATAAAGAAACTGTTTTGGCCTATGGCAAGGCATCTTAGAAGCAGGCAAAATTAATAAAGTAGAAGAAAGAAGGAGTCAGAGATGCTGTGAGCTGCCAATGATAAGAGAAGAAGATGTAAAGAAATTCAGGTAATCCATGAGCCATGTGGTAAGACATTGATTAATAGAAATGGATTAAGAGGGAAGAGCTAGCTAGCAATAAACCTGAGGCCAAACAGCATTTAATTAAAAAAAAAACCAACCCCCCAAACCCAGGAATTTAAGAACCAACAATCTAAGCAACAGTTTTATCACTCCAAGGTGAGATAGACAGAATTATAGTCAAAGTTTGATGTAATTACTGGCTGATAAATTCTGAGGAATATCATGAGAATCATCTTCTTTGCAGCCATAAAGTATTATTACCACTGCATTATACTGCCTGAATTAAATCCACGTGGCTCTGAGTGCTTAGTTCAACTCTTACTAGTCAAGAAGAAAAAGCAAAAACTGCTATTTGTCACCTGTGATGATGGCGCCTTGTCAGTAGTTCCCTAAGTACAAGCCATAAAGCTTAGGTGTCTCTGACATACTTTTGGGTGTGTTAAAAGATAAAATTATTTTAAAAATCCTAAAACATCATATTTACCTTTTAAAATTAAATTGAAACTTGAAATTATAGTATAAAAGAATGGTGGTATCGTAGTGTGAATATAGGCAGCAGTACTCATGATATGGATTGTTATTGTATTTCCCTACAGTTATGACCTTGGTATGGGAAAGTAATGTTAGACACATATGAAAATATCTTGGGAAATCAGGAAAGATTATTAAATGTATTAAATTTTAATTCTTGAGGGTCTACCATTTTGATGTTCCCTGTGGCAAAGTGGGAAGTGGGCACCAAGTACTCTATCTGCCACCTGAACTGATCCCACTTCAGGTTCTTTAAAGAAAAGCATGTGTGTATCTGAGTTGTGAGATGACCTAGCTGCTATGTCATTTTTTGTTGTTATTTTTAATTAACAAACTAAAGTTTTCTAAAAAAAAGTGCAATTGATTCTTGACAGCTCCATTACATGTACATAGTGAATTTTAGTAATTTTCATCCACATCCCCCCAATTGCCCTCTTCCGTTTCTCTCTTGCTGAAACCCCACTTTTAATACCCCTCCCACTTTTGTGTTTTGTGTATGAGCTACTAAGTTTAAGATAGGTTGCTTGCCCAAGCATGGGTAGGAGATTATTTGCTGGAGCGTGGATAACTTATATGTAGCTACGGAAGAAATGACATCTTTCCCCAGAAAATATTAACCATTATTTCTCCTGAAGGAACTATTTTTTTCTTTAGAAGGATTTTTTAAAAATTAAAAAAATTGTGTACTAACCACAGTTCTTTCCTTCTCATTTACCCCCAGCTTTTCCCCACCCCACCTCACATCCAGTCCTCAAAGAGAATAAGGCCTCCCATTGGGAGTCAACAAGACTGGGATATCCAGTTGAGGCAGGATACCGCCCCTCCCTCCCAAGCAAGGTATCCCTCTATAGAAAATGGGTTCCAAAAAGCCAGTTTATGTATCAGGGCTAAATCTAGTCCCATTGCCAGAGGTCCTAACTGCCCAAGCCACACACTGTCATCCACATTCGGAGGGTCTAGTTCCTGAAGGAACCACTGACTATTTTTTAAGGCAGAATCTTGCTATTATATAGCTCAGGCTAGTCTGGAATTCTTGGTCCTTCTGTCTCCATATGCATACTAAAAAGATGGGTGCCACTTATCTTAGCATTTCACTGTCGCTTTAAAAACCTCCGCTGTTTGTCTGTGTCATTCTCCGTACCTATTTATAGGCCTGTCCCCTTACCCTCCACCCCTCACTCTGTTGGTGGGAAACCTGCTTTTTCCTGTTACCAGCAATATATTTCTGTTAATTGAAAGTTCAGGTCCAGACTGTCCAGGCAGACAGGTGTCATCTCTGTCATTTTCTAGACTTTGGAAGTTGCTTTCACTTCCTGTTTATTTAGATAATATTATATCCTTCTGTGGGTCTTTGATGTGGTTAAAGCTTTAATAATTATAGGTATAGTTCTTTTTAGTTTAAAAGGTATATTAGATATGAAACTTTAGACTCACAAGGATAAGGTAGATAATGGAATATTCTCTTTAATTTTGTGAATACAAATAGACTGGATATTGTGACTGTAATTCCTTCTTGAGAGCTGTTCTGTATGTAATTTTGCTATATGGAAATTGAAACCTTCCTTTTTGATTAGACAGAAAAGAAGTGTGGTGGAATGTTCTCTGTATGCTGTAAATAAAGTAACTGGTTTGGCCTATGTAGAGCACCGTAGAAGTGGGTGGAGGATCAGAGCACAGGCAAGTAGGAGAAGGGTGGAGTTAGTCAGTCTCCATCCGACCCCTGAAGAAGAATCATGTAAGGAACACAGGTGAGCCACGGGCCGAGACACGTGGCAGACAGATTAATGGAAATGGGTTGAATTAAGATGAAAGAGCTAGCTAGTAATGTGCTTGAGACATGGGCCAAACAGTATAAAGTTAAAAAAAAAAAAAAGAAAAAGAAAAGAAAATTCAGGTCCATTTACAAATTTTCCTTAGCAGAAAAAGTTCAGTTACTATTTAATATTTTTTCTCCAGCATTGACAGAAGGCAATTTATTGCACAAATTCAAGTTCTAATTTGTTTTATAATAAAAATCCAGAGTCAGATATTGGGGAAAAGCTGAAAGATCAGAGAGATAGAGAAATAAGTCACAGCCACTTTTCACCTAGCCATTCACTCTTCAGACTGAATGTCTCTGAGCTCTCAGCCAAAAGGGAAGGGGGTAAACTCTTGCTCCTCCCACCTCATCTTTCTTTCTCTGCCCAGCTACCTCACTTTCTGCTTCAACTTTCCTAGTGCTAGGATTCAAGGTGCATGTTTTCCAAGTACTGGGAACTGCAGATCCCAAGTGCTTGGATTAAAGGTGTGTGTCACCACCTCCTGGCTTTGTTTGGCTTTGAACTCTCAGAAATCCAGAAGAATCTCTGACTCTTAAGTGCTAGAAAGGTGTGGGTCACCACTCCCTGACCTCTATGGCTAACTCTGTGGGTGACTCTGTCCTCTGATTTTCAGGCAGACTTTATTAGATATGCAATATGTCACCACAGTAATTGAATCTTACAAAGTTATTTTATCATACGTCTACCAGTGGTGAGTGTCTGAATCATATTAGTTGATTTTTTTTTGCACATGTCTTGGTATGAGGGAGAGAGAAGAGTGCCTACAAATAGGGCTAAGGGTTTTCAAAATTGGAGAAACTATTTTGGCTTTGAGAAGAAAGTCGGTTCCAGTTTTTTTTTTACTCATGTGAAGGGTGTGTATGTGAGAGACAGAGATAAAGAGAGTGAGAAAGAGAGATGAAGACAGACATAGAGACACAAGAAAGACACACAAGAGAGACAGAGACACATACAGATAGAGACAGAGAGATGGGGAGAGAGCCAAAGCCTGAGATGGGGAGACAGAGAGAGACAGACAGACACACAGACCAAGATAGGTGGGGGAGAAGGATAAAGTGAGAATAACAGAAGACATGAAGACAGAGACTAGACAGCCAAGGAGAGAAAAACTTTAATTTGTCTTGTGTCCTGTTGGGGAACACAACATACACCCACACATGAGTCATGTGAAGAAAGAGGAGGCAGCCAAGGAGAAGGGTCATGAGAAACCAACCCTGCCTACATGTCTATCTTAAAAATTATTAAATTTGTTTTTAAACAGTTTTACACATGTACACTTTGCATGGTGATCACTATCACTTTCTACCTTCCTTCTCAACCCCTCATCCCCATACATCTTTAATGTTCATTTTGTTTCGTGGCCCACTGAGGTTAACGATGTTCACTCTGTAATTGTGGGTTTGGAGCCTGCAGTGGGCAGACACCTATAGGCAGTGATTCCTTTCTCTCACAGCGTGTTTCAATAGCCAACATCTTAGAACATATCATGATCTTGAGATAATAAATTTCTATTGTGCTACCAGTCTTGCAGTATTTTGTTATAGCATTTCTGACACAATATGCACCATCTTTGTTTAAGATTTTGATAGTTTGTCCATTATGGAGTTGTGCTCATTTTCAATTTTTAAAATAATGCTTTTATATATAATTTAACTTAGTGATGGAAGGTTTTTGGTCTGTTTTCTCTGCATCCTTCATTTTGATGTTTAAGATATCATATTCACGATGGAAGCAGATACAGAGATCCACAGACAAGCTGGACTGAGCTCCAGGAGTTCAGTTGAAGAGAAAGAGAAGGGACCTAAGGAACACGGATGGTCAAGATCATGATGAGGAAAACCACAGAGCCACTTGGCCGACTCTCAAGGATTCTGGAATGACAGCTAGGGAACCTGCATGGAACTGAACTTGGCCCTCTGAATGTGGGTGACAGTTGTGTGGCTTGATCTGTTTGCGGGGCCCTGGCAGTGGGACCAGGACTTATCCTTGGTGCATGAACTGGCTTTTTTGCTTGAAGCCCATTCCCTATGGTGGGATACTTTGCTCAGCCTTGATGCAGTCAGGGAGAGGCTTGGTCCTGCTGAAACTTGATATGCCAGACTTCGTTGACTCCACAAGGGAGGCCTTAACCCTCTCTGAGGAGTAGATGGGGGGTGGGCTGAGGGAAGGTAGGGAGACTGGGAGAACTTGAAGGAGGAGGAGCTGTGGTTGGTATGTAAAATGAAAAAAAATTAAATAAAAAATGGAAAAAGTAGTCATATTTAGTATCTCACAAAATATAAGTGCAATACAGAACCCTTAGGTCTTGCTTGTGATTAGTTTGAGAGAGTTTGGTTAGGATGAGTCAAGATCATAGAGTTAGGACTGGTCAGGACCACTCTCCATATTCCCCTGTGGAAGCTCCTTTACCAAGACCAATTTCTTAAATAAAATATTTCTAATTTGCATGAATTTTTTTAAGATGACAATTTCCTTGCCATAGACTAGAAGAGGGAAAATTTGACATGTCATAAACTTACTCCAAACCAATCCATTTAATCTTGGGTTGAATAGGGTGTTGGGAGGTTATAATTTGATACTAAGCAAGAATGTTCTACCAGTAGGAAAAAGAAGAAAATTCAGTTTGGAGCAATCCTTGGCAATGGTTACAACCATCATTTTCCTACAGTACAGTGAGTGACATGTATGTCACTGTATGTCAGAGTTTAGACTAGTTTCTTGATATTACTGCCCATTGAATCTTTGTATTAAACCAGGCATGGTGGCACATGCCTGTAAGCCCAAATCTTTGGAGGTCAAGGATAGAGTACCAAGAGTTTAAGGGCATCTTGGACCTGTCTCTAACAAAACAAAACAAACTCATTTATTCATTCATTCATTCATTCAATCAATCAACCAACCAACCAACCAACCAACCAACCAACCATCTAACAGAAAATAACAGTAAATCATCTTATAGCATTTCTTTGGGTTTAGGAATATCCCTTGATACTTAACAAAAAATTTAGCTTTGGAGATGGATTTAACTTGTTTGATGTGTCTGTATAGAATGTAATGATGATGATCTATATTAGTATATTAATGGTGTTCAGGGATGAAAGAGCTCCTGGACCTTGTACTCATATCAAGCCCCAGAAGTCTTAAGTTCTGTGTTGTATTCATGTACCTATTCATTGTGTTTCCTGCTATCTCCCTGATGACTGAGAATATAATCACCAAGCTCATAGACTCAATTCACATGAACTCGTAATGCAGATGGGAACATGGATGTGTGAATGCTGACAGGGTCTGGTGCTATTATGGGAAATATCAAGGGCAGGTGCAATGGCAAAAGCCACTTGCCACCAAGCTTGATTATGAGTTAAATCCCCAGGACCCACATGATGTGTATATGGGGGAAACCACTGTTGGCTGAGATCTGGCTAAGACACACTTATGTCTCTGGACTATTTGTTTATAATTTACTGGTTGGTTGTGGATGAAATGGTTTTGAAACATTTCATACATGTTTTAGTTAGGGTTTCTAGTGTTGTGATAAAACACCATGACAATAAGTAACTTGATAATAATGGGTTTATTTCAGCTTACAATTCCATACCACTGTCCATCACTGAGAGAAATTATGACAGGAACCTGGACGCAGGAGCTGATGAAGAGGTCATGGAGGGGTAATGGAGGGAGGCTGGGCCATCAGCCTAGGGTTGACATTGCTCACAGTGGAATGGGCTTCTACATCACTCATCATTCAAGAACATGCAATGTAGGCATTTCTATAAGCCAGTATTGTGGGAACATTTTCTCAGCTGAGGTTCTCTGTTCCAAAATGACTCTTTGGTACTTATTTTGAATGGAATTTTTGCAGACAAAGGAAAGAATAAGGAAATAAGGATAGGCTAGCAAGGAGAAGGCTCAGCAGGCTAAAAACACTTGCTGTAAATGCCCAACAACCTGTATTCTTTGGAACCCACATAAAGTTCATATATTTAGCATGTGTGTAGCAACAATGAGTGAAAAAAGAAGACATGAATTTGAAAGAGAACTAGAAAGAGTTACAGGGGTGTTTGAAGAGAAAAGGGAAGAGGTGGGAGATATAATTGTATTATAATCCCTCAAAAAATAATTTTTAAAAAGTAGAAGATTGACTGCACAGAGATGTCCTCTTACCTCATTTGAGTGACATGACATATATGTACATATGTGTGTATACAAATACATCAAACATGGGTACACAATATAAAAATTGAGAATGGAGCTGGAGAGATAGGTCATTATAGCCTGTCTTTTTTTGCACTGCCATCTCACAAGTAACAACATGGAGAGTTATTAATTATTAAAGCTCAGGCATAACTTAGCCTTTCCCCAAATAGCTCTTATAACTTAAATTAATCTGCTTTTATTAATCTACCTTTTGCCACACGGCTTTTACCTCTTTACCATTCTGTATGTCCAAATCATTCTGTGTCATTCTGGCAACTCTGAAGGGTCTAAATTCATCCTGAGTTTCTCATTGCTCAGAAGTTCTGCTTATTCTCTCCTTCCTATCTCTTGACCATTCTGCTCTTTGTCAAACCAGTCACAGTGGCACATCTTTACACAGTGTCAACAAATATTCTACAACAGCTCAGTAGTTCAGAGCACTTGCTGCTCTTTCAGAAGACTTAGGTTCAATTCCCGGTATCCACATGGCAGCTCAAAGCCATTTGTAACTTGCGTCCCTGGGGATCTGACACTAGCTACACACATGGTTTACAGATATACTTGCCCCCAAACCACCCAGACATGTAAAGGAAATAAATTTAGAAAAGTAAACAATGATAAAGACCAAAGTAGTAAGGAAATATTACCATGGCCAACACATTGGTAGGTAGATATTTCTAGGAAAGACCAGAGTGTTTAAAAGTATAGCTTGCAGTAAATAAGCATTAAAGTACTTAAGGCTTAACAGAGATAGTAATATTCTGTCTACAGTAGACACTTAGAGGCTTTATATCTCCAGGCTCTTTAGAATGCTTTGTTAAACTTAGTGACAGTACCCATTCATTCCTGCAATGACTGCTTTCTTCCTACAGGGGGCATCATAGAGCTCATAGAACCCCAGGTCTAGGAGTTGCTTTCAGTTTTGCCATAGATATTCTATCTCTTTGTTCCTCTTCAAGGGAACATGGCACTCTTCGTCTTTTGCATTCTCAACTTGATGATCTTTTGGTCCTCTCTTGATCCCTCTTCCTGCTGATCCAGTCTTCAGCCAAAAGCCATACTAGAGCCATTAGGACTACGCATGTCAGACCAATGCGAATGAGATTCTGGGTTGTGTGATCCCAGAAGGCAGAGCCTGGAGTCAGAAGACAGATGACTGCTGACAGGTTACAGCCACTGCATCCTCCCTCTTCTTTTTTGACATTCCTGCTTTGCCCCATGTCTTTCCCCAGAGCCTATGCTTCTAGATATTCACTTACCATTCTGTAATCCTGATTCTTCTGTTGCAAGATAATAATCTGAAGGTAAGGAAAAGAAGAGATGAATGAACAGAGAATGGTGTTGGATCCTTTCTTTGAAACATTTCTTTTTTCTGTATATATCCTATGGTATCATCCTATGACTTTCCAACATTGTTCCCCACACAGAATTCGAAGAATTAGAGGCTTCATCTGGCAATGGAGTAGACTAATAAAGAGGTGGAATACTCAAGTATGGAGTCACCCATAGCCCTAATACATGTGTCTTTATGCCAGACAAAACTCTAGAGAAGCCTTAATTTCCTCATTCATTCAATGTAATTTTCTTCTCACATGAAGACAAATTCACACACATTTTCTTTACTATTTGAAGTGTCACCCCCATCTCCATCATCATTTTTGTGATGCTTAATTTTAAATGTTAATTTGCCACAATCTAGACTTGTCTGAGAGTTAAAATGAGAATTTATTTAGATCAGATTGGCCTGTGAGCATGTCTGTAGGGAATTGCTTTAATTATTAATTGATGTGACATCCACCCAGTCTATTTGTAGAGGTCACCATTCCCTGGTCACCTAATGACATAGGACATTAGAAAACTTGATGAGATAGAAACAGATAGCATGAATGTTTTTATTTCTCTCTCTGCTTGACTGTGGATGTAACAACTAGTTGTTTGGGTTCTTCCTGTACTTTCTTTCGGTGATGGCCAGATCAATCCTTTCCTTTCCAGAGTTGCCTTTAGCCAGAGTGTTTTTTTTTTTTAAACTTAAAAAGAAATAATTTTCTTTATTAGATAAACATCTAATTTTTTTAACAGTTAAATGGAGTAAATTAAGATCTCTTACAAAGAAAAATAATTTAGGGAAGAGAATTATAAAGAGCTGAGTAGACAATGGAAGAACATAAGTATATAAAATATCACATATTTTAGAAATTTAAAAAGAGATTCTATTACTTGTAATAGAATATAATTACTTAAAAATAGTTGCAGATATAACTTCAAAGTGTATTTACATTCATTAAATATCCTATGGGAAGTTAAAATTGTGTATTATTGCCTTTTATATTGATACAAAAGTCATATTATGTGCATTAAATAGCTAGGGAGTCTTATAGCAACTGCAATGAAATTCTCACCAGAGAAAAAAGTAACCAAAACAGTGACCTGTAGCTGCTCAGGATGCAGAGAATAAGAGATTGTAGAACGCTCAAAAGAACTTTCTCTCACCTCTCCTCCCAAGGATTAGGGGTTATTGTGGAAGACAGGGTGGGAAGACTGTAAGAGCCAGAGGTGGGGGTGTGTACAAGGAAGGTGTGACCACACAAGGGCAGTTGCACATACAAACTCATAGGTATTGCATTAGCATTCGGAAAACTTGTGCAAGCTCAATTTTGACCAAATCTCAACATGGAGAGAGTAGATACATGTGAATTCCCACCCCTGGATGAGGAATCACTGGAATTTGATAGCTGCTGAGGGAGGAAGAGTCAGGTTTCTTTAAGAGTTTGAATCCTGGTAGGCTGTCCAGGCTTTGGTGGAAGGCCTCACATGCAAAAGATATGGGGAGCACAAACTGTATTTGATGAGTTTAAAAACATGAAGACACAAAAGTTGGGTAGTTGGAGAGGTACATCTGGGAGACGCTGAATACAGTCAAAACATTGTATGAAATTTTCAAAGAATGAGTGCAAAAGATGAAATAAAACTAGCCCACAAGACTGTTTTTGACATCATTGGCCTCATGACAATCCTACATAACTCAGTTCATACTCCTTCCTTTGGCTGTTTCCACATGGCTATGGTTCTTTCTCCATCTGTACCACCAAGTATTTTTTCAGTTGCTTTTATCTTTTTTTTTAACCACTGTGAGAAAACATCTTTCATATTGCTACCTTCCCTCCTGATCAGTTTCATACATCATCTTTTCCTACATTACTACTTCCTTTTTATGTGCTAGAGAACACATTTATTTGTTCTGACTCTTGGTTTTTTTCTTATTGCTGATATATAAGTTTCACAAAGGTTAAGGGTGTTTGGATGACTGATTCTGCAGTAGGCACTGTGCATTAAGTGGATGTTATGAGTAAATGCCACATTTTTAGTGTTGTTAGAAAACTTTTATCTTTCCTGTGGTGTGTGTGTGTGTGTGTGTGTGTGTGTGTGTGTGTGTGTGTGTGTATGTGTGTGTATAGGCCAGAGGTCAACATTAAATGCCCTTTTAAAATATTCTTCATCTTAGTTTTTGAGACAGGGTCTTTCAATAAACCTTGAAATCATTGATTCAACTAGATTGGCTTGCCATTGAGCTCCAGGAATCCCCCTCTCTCTTCCTAGCACTGGGATTACAGACATAGGGCACCGTGTCTAGATTTTACATAGGTGCTATAGATCCAACTTGGGTCCAAAAGGTAAGTACTTTACCAATAGCTGACTCCTCAGTTCCTTTCTGGTGAATTTATAAGTGACTTACCAAGAGAAAAAGTAGAGTCTGTGGGTGCAAGGGTGGTATTTCCAATACCTAGAAATGAAAATTAATTAATAGTTTTTGGATTTTAGATTTCCTGTATCCTTTATTCCTTTATATTTCTTTACCCCTCTGGTGTTTCCGAGTGGCCAGTTAGATCTCTAAGAAGCAGAGAACTCTTTGCTATTTTTTTAAACATCACTGACAAAGGTATTCTGTAGGGCTGTGGTTAAGATACAGGTGAGAGTGTTCTTACCTGGGATAAGTAGTGTCACAGGCTCACTGGGGAAAGACCATACATACTCATTGTAAGAGCCAAAACATCTATATGTCCCTCTGTGGGCTCTGGTCATAGGTCCCATGGGGAACTCTGCTTGGACGTTCCCATATCTGCTCCGGATTTGGTTAGATCTTCCCTCCTTGAGCAGAAAGAACGTGCTTGTTCCAGTCTTCAGATGGCAGAAGAAGGTCACATTCTCCCCCAGTGTTACTTCAGGCCCTGGATGAACCCAGAAGTTGGGTGTGTCATAGAGACCTGTGGGAGAAGCAGAGCTGGTATATATAGAGAATTATTACACCCTGAGTGCTTTTCTGTCTCTATGACAAGATATCAGTACTTGGAATCCGGGTTCCTTCTGCTTCCTAAACTTGTGCTTGTCACACAGACAAATCCATTGTCCTTTAGGACTAAGGCACTCGGGCCATAGCTTCTGCATCTCAAAACTCTGAGTTTGGTCTTCAGAACCACTAATGTCACCTAGAAACCTAAAGATACTCTGCTCCTATCCAGAACCACTACATCAGAAGCCCTAGGTCAGGATAGCCTTTTGCATTTTAAAAATTATTATTTTTGCAATTATAATATAACCATACTGTTTTTCCTTCCTCTTCCTCCAAAACCTCCTATATTTCCTTCCTTGCTCTCTTTCAAATTTGTGTTCTCACTTTTTCAGTAATTTTTGTTACATACATATTTGTATATGTATATATAATATTTACACACATATATATACTTACATATATGTATATGATTATACATGTCCCTAAATACATGAGTACAACCTGTTCAGTCTTCATGCTATTGCTTGTTTGTATGTTTTCAGAGTTGACCGTTGGGTATGGACTAACTGATTGATATGTTCTTTGCTGGATAAGACTCTCCTGCTGTCTGTATTCCTTAGTTGCCTTTAGTTCTGTGTGTAGTATTTAGGCCTCCCGGGCTTTCCCATGCCCTAAAATAAAATCACTTTTTGGGAGGGGGAGGCGTTTGAGGAGGTAATTCAGTTGGTAAAAGACCTGAATTTGATCCTTGAGTCCGAGCTTGATCTCCAGTATCCACAAAGAAAGCCAGGCATGGTGGTGCATGCCTGTGATCCCACTGCTGGGGAGGGAGGGATAGGCGGATTTGTTGGTCAGATTGCCTAGTGTATGTACTTGCTAAGTCCCAGATCTCAGTGAGAGACCATCTCAAAACCTAAGCTCCTGCAAAATGATGCCTGGGATTGTCCTCTGACTTATATACATACGCACATACCCACCCCTGTGCACACACGCATTTATACACAGAGCTATTAAACATATGACACCTCTGCAAACTATTAGTATCCTTTTACCTCTAGAACCTTTTCTTCTCAAAAGGTTTTACACTATTAAATAACTCCCTTTTTGCCTTCCCAAGATCTGGACCATTTTTTTGTCTCTATAGATTTGACTATTCCAGATAACTCAGTTAAATGCAATCAGAAAGTATTTGTCCCCTTTGCCTGGTTTGTCTCCATTAGCAAAATATCCTTGGAGTTTAGCCACATCATAGTATATACCAGAATATTCTTCCTTTGCAAGAGAGAGTAATATTCCACTGGATATTACCACATTTCATCCATCCATTGATTCACCAAGAGACACTAGTGTTATTACTTCCTTTTAGCTATTTTTTAAAAAACTTTATTTACTTGCCTTGGTGTTTGCTTGGAATTACAGACAGTTGTGAGCTGCCATGTGGATGCTGGAAATTGAACTCCAGTCCTCTGGAAGAGCAGCCAGTGCTCCTAACCGCCGAGTCATCTCTCTAGCCCCCTAGCTATTGATTTTTTTATTTAGCTTTTCAAATTTTTTTTCTGTGTGATTGTGTGAGGTTTGTGTTGTGTATGCTCCTGTGTGTATGCCTGTAAGCTCATGTATGGAGGCCAGAGGTGGGTGCCCTGATCTATCTGACATCATCTTACTCCCTTGAGACAAGGTCTTACTGGGCCCACATCTAGACTGGTGGCTATCAATCTGCTGTTGTTCACCTTGCCCAGTTCATGCCTAACTTTTTATATATTTTCTTGGGACTTGAATTCAGGTTCTCATTCATACTTTAACAGCAAGCTCTCTTATCTCTTATTCATGATCCATTCCAGGTATTTTTTTTTTTTTAAAATTTGGTTGAATTTGAGAACCATGTGTATGGCCACATTTTCTGATGAAAATCCATCCCTCACAGACAAGCTTGTTCCTGCCCAGCAAAGGTCCTTCAGTCCTTACTCATACTTCAGCACACAGTGGCCTGTTACAGAAACATTTTTCAGAGATCTTGACTAAGACATTTGATGCTGGGAAAGAGAGCTGACCCCGAAGTTTACCCTTGTAGGAAATAGCTATGATTGGGCACATTCTCTGACTTCCAGCCAAGTGTGGCTTAAAGAGTTTTCGGTATTTGTAACCTAGATGCTCCCCATGCATACCAAGGTAGTCTTGGTACATCTAAAAACATCTAAAAACCAAGGCACTCACCAGTAACTACCAGCTCCAGGGTATCGCTCTTTTCTGATTGAAGCTCCCCACTCTGATATAAGCAGGTGTACTTCCCTGCAGTGTGTGAGGTCATTTGTGGAATAAAGAACTTGACTTTACTCATTGATCTATGTGGATTTGGTCTCTTCATGTCATAAAAGCTTTCTTCAAAGTATAGTTGGTACCTGGCAGCATTCGGAGCCCCCTGGCACCAGATATCTACAGGGTTTCCTTTTGTGATCCTGGTACTGGGTCTGGCCCAAATGATGGGTTTCGGGAGAATTTCTGAAAAGGAAGCAGAGTCAAGAGTCCCAGGTGAACCATTACCTATCTATTCCATTTTCCCTTAGCCACAAACTTGAGCCCATCATAGTAACACAGAATGCTCGCCTCTGTCTCTGGATGTTCTCAGACAGAGGGACCCCTGAGATGAACTTATAAGAACAATACTGAGGTTCTGAAGGAAAGACTTACGATTTTCTGTGTTGGTCCTCTGGCTCAGACATAGCCCTAGAAAACAACAATAATGATGCATACCTCCTTCACTCCTGCTCATGATCCCATCCCGCTTTTATGAAGGACTCACCGAGACAGAGCATAGCAGTGAGTGTGGACAGCATACTGCTGGCAAGACCAATGATGAACTGTTTGTGTGGCCTGAGTCCAGTGGGTGAGAGAGATGCACAGGATGTGGTTGGTGAGCTCCAACACCAGTCACCGTGGGACTTTCACACATCTTTATAAATGGAAATATTCACAGCTCTCTCCTGAGCCTTCTGTCTCCTGGGGTTTGTAGGATTTAACCGGTGTTTCCTACAGAGCTGTCCCTCTGCCTGAGCTGGCTGTGGTTCTTACTGGGTGCTAGCGACCTCCAACTTAGTATACAGACCTCATCAAATCCTGAGGGTTGGATTAGAAAAAAATGTACACATGTATGTACAGGAAGGTGTCTGAAGAGAGTAGGAATCGGAATTTAAAGTCTTATTTTTTATCTTGGCATGAAACTATGACCTTTATAGGTTTCAGGTTGCTCACTTAGAAAGTGGGGATGGTTCTGACTTTTGAGAGACGTAATGCTTTGGAAATGCCTTTGGGTTGCTGGATGAAAAGCAGCCTGGAACAGTGACAGCTGTATTTGCCAACATTCAGCATGCTTCTCTAGCTGCTGCCCATTGAGGGTGGATGGACCATTCGCTGTATTTTTACCTTGTTGTTGGCTTACCTTTACATGTTAAACATAAGGCCTCATGCACATGAAGCAAGTCATTTACCACTGAGCTGCACCCTTAGCACATACATTAGCTTTCAAGTACTGGCTGGATTTTCAAAAATTTTTATTTGCTGTTTGTTTTGGGCAAGGTTTTCCTGTGTGGCCCAGGCTGGCTTCAGACATAAGATACTCCTGCTTTATCTCCAAAAAGCTGGAGTTACAAGTGTGTGCTACCATTCCCAGCCTCTTGAGTACTGTATTAGTGACTCCCGGGGTTCTGAAGGCCTCTGGGAACCACAGTGAAGAAATGCACAGTAAAGACTGCCCTGCCTTGGATAGTTCAGGCAGAGCAAGTGCTGCCTCTGTGTTCCTTATTAAGGTTTGGTTTGCTGAGAAGAAGTGCTAAAGTTCTTTGCTACTTAGTCAGTTGGGACTGTCCATCTCCATAACGCTTTCCTTCTCTCTGCTGTTTGTAGCCCAGAGTCCACACAACATTCCTCCTGTTAGTGGGAAAGCGGCTGCAGCATTTCAATCAGTCCTGATGATTGACATGGCGTTGTGTGCTCTGAAGTGGAGTCTGTCTTGTGACTTCCTCCTCATGCTCTCTGCAGCATGGACAGTAAGAACCAAGAAACATGTATGTATTTTGCTTCCCTCTCTTCAAGAGATGCACCCAAAAGTTGTACTAAATGCACCATCCACAAACTGTATGTCCTTATTAGCATGTGTGCAGGGGGAACACATTCTTTTACCTAGATTTATAATGCTGAGGCTGGAACCCAGGGTCATGCCTTTGCCAAGCAAGTATTCTATCACTAAGCTAAATGTCTAGAACAAGAACGAGGTTACTACTATTATTATTTAAAGATAGTGTCTTGTAGCCAGGCTATGTTCAGACTTGCTCTGTAACAGATCCTTGCCTCCACCTTTTAAGTGCTGGTTTACGAGTGTGTCACTGTGCACAGCTAGAGACAGGAGTCTCTCTCTCTCTCTCTCTCTCTCTCTCTCTCTCTCTCTCTCTCTCCCTCTGTTTTCTAAAATCTTTTTCTGCGTGAATGTCATGCACACACATGGCAGTCAGAGGATAGCTTTCAGGAACTGGTTTTCTTCTACCACCGTGGTTTTCAGGGTTCAGATTCAGTTCATCAGACTTGAGCGTGAGGTCTTAATGTGTTGCCCTGGCTGGCCTTTTAATTCTGAACTAAGTAACTAAAACTATTGGTATTACTAAGTACCATTGTGCCCACCTCAGACCAAATTGTTTAAAGGAACTTAAATAATTAAGTATATTAATTTGTGAAGTGGGGTGCGGTTAGGAGGCAGGAAGGGAGGGGCTTTTTCTGTTAGCCATTTGATATTCCTGCAGGAAGCAGGGCTGAGTAAGCAGAATCTTCTCTCACCATGATGTGCTGGGCAAGTGCTATGGGAGATGAGACCCTGGCACAAACAGTGGGTCCTGCTCTCTAGAGTGAGAGAGGCCTCCATCCGGGAGTGCAAGCAGATGCCAGGGAGGGAGATCTGGGAAGGCACTGGAGGTGAGTGAATAACAGCAGGAAGAAGCAGAGAAGCAGGAGTGTCCTTGGCCTTCCAGAGCAGAGCAGTCTGTGAGGACTGGGCTGTGGAATGCTTCTTAGGGGTGACACTGAAAAGACAAATGGGCTCATGCTTGAAGGGCTGTGAGTACTGTACCAAGTGTGCTTTGCCATTGACTGGCTTTGGGAGTAGACCAAGTCGGTTGGTCACCAAGCCTCAGAAAGGCAGGAAGTAATTTATTTGAGGGTTTTTGTTGTTGTTTTCTAGATGTAGTGTTGTACTAATCCTCGACTCCAGATGGAGATGTCTGGGTGTATTTATTGGTAAATCATGTGTTAGTTCTGCACGTAAAAGCAAGCACACACTAGCAAGGCCATGCATGGTGTTTATTTAAGAGAAAAGTCCCAGGCGGGTAAAGAGACAGAAGAGCAGAACAGAAGTCAGGAGACAGAGAAGAAAAAGGACCGAGCGCTCTTGTAGCCGCTTTTAAGGGAAGGGACATGCACGGGTATGCGTCATGGGTCCAGGGAGGTGCTTCCGGGTCCAGCCATGGTCCAGGGAGGTGCTTTCGTACTCAGTGCTGCAGGGTTGATGTAGCCACACCCAGGGGCGTGCCTCCATGCAAGGTGCATCCCACCTGAGCTGAGTGGCTCAGCTAGGGAATGCCAGGAATCCTTACACCATGAACTACAGATATCCAGATTCACTGGACTTTTGAAGGTAGCTATAATCCTAGCATACACAGGCCAGAGTAGGAAGATTGCTGTAAGTTAGAGGCAAACGTGCTACAGAACAAGACTTTCTCTCAAAAAACAACACACACACAGAGACACAGACATGATTCTGAGTTAGCTGAGGTTAGCACATACAGGCACACACTGCTCTGTGGTTCTGAAGGCATCCATCTTCTCCATTACTTTTAATACCCACTCCCGGTTTCTCCTTTCATATTTTTAATAATCCATGTTTCACTTTTATGTTCTTCTCCTCCAAATTACACATACAGTAGAAGATAGGTTTCTGGTGTTTGTGAGACTGGTTTATGTCTTCTAACTTTTTGAATTATACAGTTGTTGGTTCAATAGTGTGAAATACATTGGTACTGTTACCAGACAGAACTCTGGCATCTCTTTTTTTAAACTAACATATATATTGCATTTTTTAAAATTTAACTTTTTATTTAACATACCCACCACTGTTTCCCTTCCCTTTCCCAGCTTCTCTCCACTCCATTTCCCATCCATTTCTCAGAGAGGATAAGGACTCCCAGGGCGAGTCAATGTAGTCTGCCATATCCAGATGAGGTAGAACCAGGCCTCTTTCCTCAGTATTAGGTCTGAGCAAGGTGTCCCTCTGTAGAGAATGTGTTCCAAGGAGCCAGTTCATGCACTACAAATACATTTTTGTTTCACTTCCAGAGGTCCTACAAACTTCCTACAACATTCAACTGTTTCCCACAGTCAGAGAGCTTAGTTCAGTCCCATGCTGGTTACCTAGCAGTCATTTCAGAGTCAGTAAGCTTCCGATAGTTTGGATCAGCTGTCTCTGTGGATTTCCTCATCCTGATTTTGACCACTTTGCTCATATAATCTTTTCTCCATCTCTTCAGTTGGGAGCTCAACTCAGGATCTCTGCATCTGCTTCTAACAGTTGCTGGATGAAGGTTCTATAAAGACAATTAAGGTGGTCATCAATTTGATTATAGGTGAGGGCCAGTTTAGGCACCCACCCTGTCCACTATTGCTAGGGCTCTTAGGAGGGGTCATCCTTGTGGGTTCTGAGGTATTTCCTTAGCACCAAGTTTTTCCTCTTGGTGCTCTATTTATCAAGATATTTTATTGTTCTCCTTCTCTGTCTGTCTCCAAACTCAGTCATCCCATTCCCTCATGTTGTCCTCAGTCATCCCATTCCCTCATGTTGTCCTCAGTCATCCCATTCCCTCATGTTGTCCTCAGTCATCCCATTCCCTCATGTTCTCCTCAGTCAT
>PVIH01013923.1:0-39277 GCA_004025045.1 Sigmodon hispidus
CCCTTCTTCCATCCCAGCCCTTCTTCCATCCCAGCCCTTCTTCCATCCCAGCCCTACCTTCTGTGAAAAACTCTATCAGGGACCTTCTTCCATCCCAGCCCTTCTTCCATCCCAGCCCTTCTTCCATCCCAGCCCTTCTTCCATCCCAGCCCTATCTTCTGTGAAAAACTTTTTGAGGCAGGGTCTGAAACTCACTATGTAGATACCAGCCTGGCCTTGAATTCAGAAACCAGCCTGCCTTTACCTCCCCAGTGTTGGGATTGAGGTATGTGTGAGAAAATGTTTTTCGTTTGTTTTCTCCTATAAAAAGCTAAGGAAAGACTTCCTCTTCCCCTTTGTAGTGGTTTGCCAATCAGACGGGGAAGTGGAGCTCCCAACTGCAGCAGGAATTTAGTAGAAGTGTATCTAGGGTAAATGTTAAAATGAAATAGTTGCTTCTCACTGTATCCAGGACAACATCAAAATGCAATAGTTGTTTGCTGGAGGCCCTTAGACCTTGCAGAAGTCATTGTAAAGAACAGAGATTGTTTTCTATGATTTACAGAGTTGTTTTTCCGATGGAGTTTTCCCATGCACTGCATGACTTTAGGCACCAGACTATCCTGGCACACCTGGAGAATCTTCTACTATTGGGCACTGCAAACAATACACAGTAAGGACCTAGATTGCAGGGGTGTGATTTCCTTCAGAGATCATATAGATCAAAGGGGCTTTGGTATGAAAAGCTTGTTTTATCCCTCTTTCCCCGCAAACCCCTTTGTGTAACAATTCAATAAACATGCCTCTGAATGCCTGTTAGAGGTTTGGTCCATCAGAGGATGGAGCTTCCTGCTGAACACCTCAATAATATTCTGGAGTGACCTTCTTTCTTTGACTCCCAGCTGATACAGGTGAACACTGTGTCAGGATTCCTGGCCTGTAGCAACTACATGGTAAAGGTGCTAATCTGATGAATTCCTGGCATGTAGTGGCCTCAACATGGTGCTGGCAGAACACGCCCCTAGGCGTGGCTACATAAATCTGTGCCCTTCTGCTCTTAAAAGGAGATGCTATGTGGAAGTCTGTCTCTTTTTCTCTTCAGCTTCCCTGCCCCTGTACTCGTCTGGCAACACTCCTGAATAAACTCTAGTGTGGTGCTAGTAGTGTGTGTCTGATCTCAAGCGTGAAACCTACACACTGTCTCCCTAAAACACCACCTTGGGGAAGTTGGATACAGGGAGGGGGAGGGCTGCTTGGACAAAGAACAGGAAAGCCTCCTGCTAAGTGGTTTCACTTCTCCATTCAAGGTGAGTCCTCTTTTTTTTCCTCTGTGGACCTCCCGTGGTTAATTATAATACTTACTCTTTGGCAAGCTAAACCTTCCTGCCATTTATCCATGCAGTTCTGCGTCCTATAAAGCACAGAATAGAATAGAGAGACACATCACTTTCACTAGACTCCAGGCTCTGCGATTCTGAAGAAATACTATATAGGGACTGGAGAGACAGCTTATGAGGTAAAAGCACTGACTGGCTCTTCCAGAATTCCTGGGTTCAATCTCCAGCACCCACATGGCAGTTCATACCTCTCTTTAACTCCAGATTTGATGCCCTCAGCCATCAACTATGCATGTGGTACAGAAATATACAGAGAGACAAAACACCCACTCACATAAAAACAATCTAGACAATTTCTTAAAGACTATTTAGCAGTTAACGTTTTCATTATTTAGATGTGGCTGTTTAAAATTTAAGGTAGTGAATGCCTTTAAGCCCAGCATTTGTGAGGCAGAGGCAGGTGAATCTCTGTGAGTTCAAGGCAAGCCTGGTCTACAGAGGGAGTTCCAGGACAGGCTCCAAGCAACACAGAGAAACCCTGTCTCAAAAACCAAAAAGAACTTAAGGGCTGGGTGATGGCTCATACCAGTGAGTGCTAATGGAAGCAAGAGAGCCGATGGTGCATGATTGGGGCCAGCCTAGGCTACCTACGGAACTCCCCAGAGCTCAGGACTGAGTAAAGGCAGAGACAAAATAGTTTAGCTGATAGGGGACTGGAGCTGCAGATCACAAGTCTGGAGACCCCAGAGCTCTGATTAGGTCCTCAGCTCCACTGTCTCCACTTTTCCCTGGAAGCCCAATCGCTGGCAGAGCAGCATATCCCAAGTCTGCAAGGACAGGCACTCCATGCTATTCATACACTCGAGGCACACTCTATAGTAAACTCAGCAAACTAAGTTTCGTTATGAGAGACCTCATAGCCTTTAAAAACTTATGTGTACGTATGTCATGCATGCAGGTGTCCACGGAGGCCAGGCTATCAGGTCCCCTTAGAGCTGGAGTCACAGGTAAACGTGAGGCACTTGATGTGGGTACTGAGAACCAAACTCAGGTCCTATGGAAGTACAGCAAGTGCCTTTAACCACTGATCTTCCCAGCTGCTGGTTTTGATTTTTAAAAATTACTTTTATTTATGTGTCTGTATGTGCAGAGACCAAAAGAACGCAGATGCCCTAGAGCTGAAGTAACAGGTACAATGCACCCTGTTGGATGTGGGTACTGATGTGAAGGAACAGCAAAAACTCTTAACCATGTGCCCTTCCCATGATGTTTGTTGGTTTGCTTTTCTTGTTTTTCGGAAGTGTCTCACTACACAGACCTGGATGGCCGGAACTCTGCAGACCCAGCTAATCTCTGAACTCAAGTGATCTGCCAATCTCTCTGGCTTCTGAGCGCTGGAATTAAAGATGTGTATACCTCTGTCCAAGAGTACAGGTGCACAGGTGCCATGGTCCTTGAGTGCCAGGCACTTGGAACTCAGAGAACAACTTCCAGAAGTCTCCTTCCATCATCTGAGTTATGGGAAGGGAAGGAACTTGGATCATTAGGATGCGATGGCATGCGCCATCTGACCAGCCCTCATCAAATTATCCAACCAAGAGGAGGCTCTGGGAATTCTTAATTTGAGTTAGTTGTCAAGTATAAGATAACCTCAAAGACACTGAGCCCTCTCATCTTGAAGAGTCAGTGTTCTTTTTTTTTTGTTTTGTTTTGTTTTAAACTGCTGTAACTGAACTGTTAGACATCCCATGGTGGAGAACACCTATAATCCCAGCACTTGGGAGGATTATCAGTTTATCAGCTTGAAAAAAAAAAAAAAAAAAAAAAAAAAAGCTAGAGCAGAAAGAATCATTGGCTATATGAGAAAAAAGGCCACACAGAATGCACACCTAGAGTCCAAGATAGCATCAGACAGACATTTATTGAACACTTTTGTCCCAGGTCCTATGTGGGGCACCAGAAGTATCAAGTCAATGCAATCTGGTCCTTGCCCAAGTTCACAGTCTAGGACAAACCAGGCTCATACAACAACAAAGGGGCATTTTGTGGTCATCATTTTACAACACAATCTTTGATAAATTTTCTCAATACTTTGTAATAGTCACAATGTCTTGAAAAAGCAAGTTGGCATAAATGTAAACAGTCACACAATTGTAGGGACAAAAACCACCTACAATTCCAACATGGTGTTTTCAGACAGTGAGTATTATTGTTAGGGAGCATACAAACTGAACCAATCTGCAGGAACACGCACAGACCCAGGAGTCCTGTGGCTGAGACAATTCTGGACACGAGGCACCCTGAACCTCTGCCTGCCTCCTCTACTTCACACCTGTCTCAGCATGCCCTGCACAAGGACCCTCTGTTTTCTGGGGCTCCTTCTGAGAATATCAGATGGTTCAAAGGGCCCATTCCCATTAGTCCAGTATGAGACCTCACAGCACACCCTAACTCTTCCTGGAGCTGAGACTTCTTTTTTTCCCCCTTAAGTCTCTGTATTTACCAGGAGTGGCCAAGCAGCCAGCTCTGTCAGATGACTCCACTTCACTAGATAGCTGCCGGGGATAGTGAGACCTAAAATTTGAGATCATGCAATTTAGAAGGTTCATTTTATCCCAGGCACAAAACCCCACAGATTAGGTCTGCATGGGGCTATCCCAGAAGTCCAGAACCTGCAGAGACCTGAGACAGACCTAGGCTGAGGGTAGGGGCTAAAGTGAGCTGTGTGGTAGAGGGTACACACCTACAAGAAAGCAGGAATATTGACACCTTCTTCACAGGGGAGGTGTCTGTGCAGGCTGGCCAGAATCAGGCCCAATAACTTTTTCTTTTTCTAGACAGAGTTTCTTTGTGTAACAGCCTTGGCTGTACTGCAACTCACTTTGTAGAGCAGTCTAGCCTCTGTCTGTCTCTGCCTCCAACATGCTAAATTAAAGGCCTGTGCCATCATGTCTGGCTAGGCCCCAATAACTCATCTCCCTGGGTGAGTGTCCCTAGCTCCATGGTAGCCTTGGCTGGACAGAGGCTTACCAGGTGGGTCGGAGGGTCAAAGAAAAACCATGTGGCAAGGGGGAGAAGTAAGGTGCCTTTCCGTGGACTGACACCAAATCACAACAGTTCCCAAGGCTCCAACAAGCTCTGCCCTAGGCTCCTGACTCCCTTGCTCAGGACGGGGTCTCCAGCCCCCACCTTTCAGTTTCCTGCCCCTCAAGCTGCTCCCTTTTCCCAATGATGCCCAGACAAAACTTTTAATAAAAAAAAAAAATAATTTATTGTCAACAAAGGCAATATATACAACAGGATAAAAGATGCAACAGAACAACAGGTAAAGGGTGGTAAAGGGAGCCCATGGCAGGGGTGAGGCGGTAAGAGGTAATGGAGGCCTCCTGCTGTAGGAGCCAAAGTGGGGAGGAGAGGTGTCCCCCGAGGTAGTGGGACTCAGTTCAAACCCCATCATGACCACCTCTGCGTAAGGCACTGTGCCAGGGGAGAATGGTGGGGAGCCGAGAGGAAGGGGGTGGGGCCAGAGGGTGGGACAGAAGGATTGGGGAAAGTGTTCTCCACAGGCCCAATGCTGCATCACCCAATAACCTAAGCCACCTCTGTCTAATTCAGGCTTGGCAAGGGGTAGGCATTTTCCAGCGCCCCAATGTGACAGTGATGACACCCCTCCTCCTTCGACATTCTCCTGGCACCTGGTTTTTAAACTCTCCATCAGGTGGCCAAGCTGGGCAGATCTGAGATTTAAGCCAAAGGGGAATACTGCCTCCTCCCTCCCCCCACCCCTCCCCTCCCCAGGAAAGTGAAAACTTACACCCCATTTCCTGCCTCTGGTTGTCCCTTAACAGTGGCACTGGATTCTGACAGAGCCGTGGGCCAGTCTGAGTTGTCACCTGCTCCCACCCCTTTGGTGCCCTGGGGATGCTTGGACCAGTCCTGCAACAGGCTGACAGCTGGCGGCTCGTCCATCCGAACACGGATAACCTGGAGATCCAGTGTCCCACGAAGCCCCGGAGGGGGAGCTGGGAAGGGATGGGAGCAGAGAGCACAGTTAGGGCCTTCCAATGGTCCCTCCAACTGTAACACACCCCAGACTACCAAGGGTACCCAAGAAAAAGCATAAGGCTGACTCTTGATTTATCAGCAATGACTGGCCTCACAGCCCTTAGGCACAAGGCAAACACTGAATGCACTTTCTCCTTGTATACTCAGCATGTGGGTTCAGTGCTATGATGCTGCTCCCCAACTCTTACCTTCAAGATTGCACAGAGAAGTGATATAGTGAGGAAACATTCAAAGCAGTCTACCCACGGCTTTGACCCCATCCAGTGTGGAGTAACAAGGCAGACCACATCATACAGACACCCTGGGTTAATGCCCCAACTTTACTCTGGAGTTGACAGGTCTCATACAGTCAGGTGTCTTACACGAGGGAGGTGCTGAGACAAGCAAAGCCAGGTCTCACATAGGACAAGGTAAATAACACAAAAAATGTCATGACTTGGGCCCATGCAAGTGTTATTATACAGCAAAGCAATCCCAGCGCTTGAGAGGAAGAAGCAGGCCAACTTAGAGGTCAAGGTCATTTTCAAGTCCAAGTGCATGGGGACACTCACTCCCCCTACCCCCCCACCGAACTCCCATCTTTAATGCTAACATTGGGAAGCAGAGGCAGGTCAAGCTCTTAGTTGCAGAGTTCCAGGCCATCCTGGTCTACAAGAGTGAGTTGCATGACAGGTTACACAGAGACCCTTCCCCAACTGTATGTGTGTGGGGGGAGTGCTGGGGGAGACATTTACCTTCTCTCTTTGGCTTGATGAAGCTAATCCATCAGATACCCTCTTCTGTGTCTCAACCTCACAACATTCCATCAGCCAGCCTCAGTTTACTCCTGTCAGCTGCCACTACTCTGATGTAAAAGTTGCTTTAACTTTTCCTGGGGTGATAAGAAATGTCTACTTACCCTGATAACACACTCAACTCACCTTAGTGTTCAGACACTGAGCTAATGCCCTCGGCTCTGTTTATTGTTTATCACGAGACACAGGCTCATTCAGTTGCCTGGGCAGGCCTTGAACTTTGGGTCATGACCTGCCTGCTCCTCCACCTTCCCATGGACTGGGGTTATGAGTATGTGTATGGTCATACCTGGTTTGATGAATCAATCTCTATATGGATTGAACCCAGGGTTTAGGGTTGTCCAGGCAAATGCTCTACCAGAGCTTGCTGTACTCTGAGGTCTGCTTTTTAGACAGAATTTACTGTGTAGTGTAGACTGAGATCCACCTGCCTCTGCCTCCTGATGCGGAGATTAAAGGTTTCGGCCACCATGCCTAGTTTGTACTCTCGTGTATAATTTTAAAATCCAGCAAAATCATACGTGACTTAAATTCCTGGGGAAGAAAACCTACTGACTATGTTTAAGTACACACTTAGCGCAGTTTGATTATCTCACTCTATAGAACAGGATGGCCTCAAACTCAATACATGCTTGCTTGAGTCTCACTAGTGTTGAGATTACAGCCAGTTGTCATCATTCTCTGCTGACCACTTTAACCCACTAAGCAGAGGTATACCTGTCTACCAATAGAGGGCTTGGAACCAAAGGGAGAAAAAGGCAAGTTGAAACCTCACACATGTCATTTCTTTCTTTCTTTTCTAAATATATATTTGTTATATATACAGTATACAGAAGAGGGCACCAAATCTCATCATAGATGGTTGTGAGCCACCATGTGGTTGCTGGGAATCAAACTCAGGATCTCTGGAAGAATAGTCAGTGCGTTTAACCTCTGAGCCGTATCTCCAGCCCCACAGATGTCATTTCATAGACACATATAAGCAATGTTGAACCTAGAAGTGTTATGACCACTGGGATCATCACAGGGATAATAAGCTTACATTCTAGTGTGGAGGTGACAGGTATGATGTGTTACCAACTATAGGAACCATGAATGAACAAGCAAGGTAGTGTGAGAAGAGATACACACTACCAAGGCCACACAAAGGTTTATTTAAGAGAATTCCCAGGTGGGTACAAAAATGAAAGCAGGACAGGAAGAGATAAGGAGAGAAAGAGAGACTGAGCTGAGCACCTCCCTGGACCCATAACGCATAGAGGCTAATGTGACTATGTAAACTCATACACACCCCTTCTCTTAAGAGACCACACACACACACACAACACACACACACACACACACACACACACACACACACACACACACACGTTTCAGTCTCTGTCTCCTTATCTCTTCCTGTCCTGCTTTCATTTCTGTACATGCCTGGGAATTCTCTTAAATAAACCCTTGTGTGGCCTTGGTAGTGTGTATCTCTTCTCAAACTCGAAACCAACACAAGAGACATGAGAAATGCGATTATATACATGTGATTATGTATATGTGATTATATACATCTGTAATCCTGGCACTTGGGAAGAAGAGGATGAGGGCTCTGCAAGGCTACATAGCCTGTTTCAGAATAATTCAAGAGGATGGAAGGAGGTGGGTAGAGGGAACACGGAGGTCTGACTGCTGGCTTTAACTTTATGGCAGTCAACAGATGTTGGCAAAGAAGAAATTTCAGTTTGTAATGAATAAAGTCTGAGCCAGTAGACTCCAGAGACAGAGGCAAGAGGCAGTTCAAAGTAAAGACTCTACCTTGGGAATAAATGGGACGGACGCGGCCAGAGAAATGAAGGGGTCAGGAAAGGAGAAGAGCAGCTTTGTGTGGGCTGATAGAAGATCTGGAAGACATGAATGCCAGGAGAAAACCCACTGCTTTCGAAATAGAAGATCTAGTCCTGCTAGGGGGCTCCTCGAGGAGGTAGAGGTGGGCCTAGGTGCTAAAACACAAAGGGTGGGGCAGACTTGAATAACAGTGTCCTCTGAGATAAACATTCTATCCTGCAGGAAAGCTCCTTAAACTGGAAAGCAAGCAACTCCAAATAGTTGAAGGAAGTACTGGAAACTGATCAGGTTCACTAAGCTCCTCCCTGCAACAGTAAACAGTAAAAGCAGAGAGTCCTTTTCCAAGAAGTAAAGCTGAGCTGCATAATAGACCAGCAGACAGGCAGAGCTTCAAAGATTTTCAGAGGAGAAAAGTTGCTCTAGAACAGACCACTTGCCAGAAAGAAACCAATACCTGGAAGAGGATTAGCTTACTCAACTCAGGTGCCCAGAAAGGGCATTCTCCAACCTAGAGATGCCTAGAGGCTGGATAGTGTGCTCTAGGAATACTGTTTGCTGAGCAACACTCCACCCAAGCTGAGCTGGGCTTTGGTGATGCAGCTGTCTTTTTTGAGTTATTTATGCTTCTATAAGTAACCCCAATAAAACTCATTGGTTCACCAAATTGGACTTCATTGGTCTCCACATTTTGGTCTGTAGTGGGTTTCCTAATTGAGGTGAATAGATGTGACTTGGGACTCCCCAAGAAAAGTTTTCTCACATGGCAGGGATGAGTACCACACTTGCAGCTGGATGTCTGAGTGGGCCTGCGGGGTGAGAAGCCCTAGCCAAGAAACCTTACATGCCCAAGGCCTAGCTTGTTGGGGATAAAATCTTTGTTGGACGTAACAATTGATGCTTATAATCAATCACAGTCTCAGGAGGCTGAGGCAGAAGAACTGAGAAATCAAGGCCGGCCCAGGCTACAAAATGCTGTGCTGCAGAAATGATTCAGTAGTTAGAAGCACTGGCTGCTCTTGCAAAGGACTCAGGTTCAATTCCCAGCACCTACATGGTAGGTCACAGCCATCTGTAACTCAGCAGGAGATTTAAAACCTTCAGGCCTCAGCCAAGTCCCAGGCATGTAGATTTACACACAGACAAAACAATCATACACATTAGGATTTTATACACAAGCTTAACAAGTGTTTCAAGCTAGCAATTTCATCTTCCTTATTTTTTGGCTTATCATCATCATTATTATTGTTGGGAAGAGAACTTCAGATAATGTGAGGCTGCATGCCACTCTGTGTGTGTGCGCGCACGTGTGTGTGTGTGTGTGCGCGCACGTGTGTGTGTGTGTGTGTGTGTGTGTGTGTGTGTGTGTGTGTGTGTGTGTGTGAGAGAGAGAGAGAGAGAGAGAGAGAGAGAGAGAGAGAGAGAGATCTGGGCCTAAATGCAGGTTGCCTGGTTTGTACAGCAAGTGTTTTTACCCTCTGAGCTGTCTGTCTAGCCCCTGGCTTTTCTTTTGAGGTGTGAGTGGTGTGGCTACTTTGTGCAGACTGGCTTCAGGCACTTGAGCTCCAAGATAGGGCTGAAACTATAGTTGTGCACCATTACAATCCTTGACTCAGTTTCCCTCCTTAACAAAATCATAAGGCTTCCTTCCTATATTCTGCTTTTATGAGCAAGACATTGGGAAAAGCTCAGAACTTAGTCAAGGGTCCAGGAGCTGGAGACTCCTCAGGTCACCTCAGTTAAGCCCTGATTCTCCCAAGTGACAAGGAGGTAGAGGAACAAACAGTAGAAAGAAAAGGTCAGGAAAGCAAAGCCTGATAGGATAGAGGTCAGAACCCTAAGGTCACAGAGAGCAAGCTGGGAGCCATTGAATCAATCTTAGGACCCACACAGAGGAAGGAGAAAACAGACCCTGTAGGCTGTCCTCTGACCTCCCCCTCCATACACAGCACGGCACATGCCCATCCATAAGAAAATAAACACTGTTAAAAAGCTTAACAGGAAGGAAGCAGGGAGGGAGGGAACAAAGGAAGGAGGGAGGGAGGGAGGGAAAGAAGCAGCAGAGGAAGGGTTAATTATCAGTGGTGACCAGCTTCCTGGGTCAGTACTTGGCAGGCGGAGGCAGGAGAATAAGGAGGTTCAATGCCAACCTTGGCTAAGCAGTTTAAGGCCAGCCTGGGCCATAGAAGACCCTGTTTTTTTTAAAAAAGCAAAAGCCAGGCACCGGACTTTTTTGGATTTTGGCTTTTAAACATAGTTTCCTCACTCTAACCTAGGCTGGCCTTCAACCTGTAACAACCCTCCTTGTTAGGTCTCAAACTCAAATGGCTGAGGTGCCCATTTATCAAAGTGGACCTGGCCGCCAGGCTCTCCCAGTATCCCCCACCCCGCCCCTGTCAGGGTAGGGTAGCCCTGAACTCTCCAGCCCAGGGGCTGGGCTGCTCTTTCCTTCCCTCTATAATCCAGCATCTCAGTTACTTCCCTCTCCCTCTACTTCTTGGCTGCTGTGTCTGGCTATGCTCTCATTATCTACACTAAACTCTCCTCTACCATACCTAGGAGCAGTCATATCCTTCCTTTTCATTTTCACTCCTGTCTCAGACTCCCAAGTGTTGGACTATGCTTGGCTTAGGCTTCATTTATAGGGCATCTGCATGAGGACCACATGAACTGCACACACAAGTTTCTCAGTCAGTGGGGCAGGGTACAAAACATGAGCCACCAACAGCAGCTCACTAAACTCGTTGGCCTATGGAACATCTACCTGATGCTTACTTATCACCTGTGTATGCATGGTCCCCATACTTGTTTAAACGGCTGAGTACCTCACTTGGACCCCTGTGTCACTAGTATGAGGTAAGTTCTTCTGGGGCTCTGGCTGGAACCAGTCTCATAGATGAAGCTGGGCACCAAGCTTTGGGAGGCCTAGTACAACCTAATGACCGCCTATAGAGATGCTGACCCAGGGAGCAGCTTCCTCTGCATTCAAAACCCTCTGTCTTTGGCCTTCTCTTGGGGGCTTAAACACTGAGTATCTCCACCGTGGGCTCTGGCTGTGATCCAGGACTCAGCTTCCTTGACAGCCCCTCCCGGGAGGGCTCACCTGACGAGGGGCTTTGTGGCTGAGGCAGGCCTTCTGCTGCTGCTTTGCTGTCT
Organism: Sigmodon hispidus; assembly: GCA_004025045.1. NCBI lineage: Eukaryota > Metazoa > Chordata > Mammalia > Rodentia > Cricetidae > Sigmodon > Sigmodon hispidus. The sequence goes on from PVIH01013923.1 coordinate 11,159, forward strand.
TTAGAAGAGTCCCTACTCTCTGAGGTCCTGAGCTGCGTGTGTGAGAAGAGCTGCAGGACAAAGCCAGCAGGGAAGCTGCCGTCGGTGAAGTGTCGGACTTCAGCTGGTGCTGCGAACGTCTCTGCGGGTGACTCAGGAGATGGGGGGTCTGGAACAAGGCCAGGAAGAGCTGTGAGTAGGAGGCCAGAACCCAAAGGCTGAGCTTCAGTTTAGTCACGAAGGTGCCCTCTGCCTGTCCACGTCCTTGTGGACTCCATGCTACTTTTACAACCAGGCCCAGCACCCTGGGTCCCTCACCTGGGTCAGGGTCCAGGTGTTTGGTCATATGCCTGCTTTTCTTCTTTCTAGCAGGCTCCTCCTCAGAGGACTCCTTCCATCTCTGACCACGAGGTCTTTTATTTCCTGGCTCTGTGACAGAGGCAACTGCAAAAGGACAAACCTTAGCACTTTAAGGCCACTATAACTGCTTAACCTCAGACTCCTGAGAACACCCCCCCACCCCAGCACAGCACAGGGTCTCCCACTGAGCCTTAGCTCTCACCCCAGCCCCCAGCACAGCACAGGGTCTCCCACTGAGCCTTAGCTCCTCTGCTGACTGACCAGGCAGCTCAAGGGGGCGGAGTCCTCTGGGACGGAGCCTCTTAGGGAGGGATGGGTTGTCTTCGGAGTCCAAGAGGACCACGATCTCTGCTGGCATCCTGACAGGGTCCGGGTTGGAGTTGGGGTCTGGCTGGCCATCCTGGCCTGACTCTGGGGGGGCAAAAGCCCACTGAGCTCCAGGGCCCCCACAGGCCCCACTTTTCCCTCAGCCCTCACCCTTACTACCTAGGCTGGGCAGGGATGGTTGGTCAACTTGAATGTCTTGCAGAAGGGCCACCCCTTCGCTCCAGGCTTCCAAGATATTGCTCTTCTCAGAGGGGCTCAGGTCCAGGGTATGGGGATGCTGCTCCAGGATGTGTGTTCGAGCAGTATCTGCTGATGGGGACCGGATCTCAGCCCCACACACCATGCACAGAGCCCGTCCACTGCCTCCTGGGCTGTTTCCCACTAGGAACTCCTGTTCCCATGACACTTGCTGCTTGAGCTCTTCACAGCCTTCAACACCCGCTTCCAGCAGGTTAGACCTAGGTGGCGGCGTCTTTTCCTGTTGGGTTACTGCAGAAAGGAGAAAGTGCTGTGAAGATGCCAGGGCTGGGATGCTTAGAACACATCTGTGTGGGGTGGGTGAGGGGTTCCTGTGCAATGGTCCACCTCCCACCAGATCCTAACAGATCAGCATGAGACACACAGCCAGGGACCTGGTATTACATCCCCTTACCTTCTTCATACTACCTCTCATCTAGTCATAATCCCCACGCCTCACGTCTCTGGGCCTACTGAGCACCCTATGTCTGCCTTGACCTCCCTGATCATCTGGCAGGTATCATTCCGGTAATCTAGAATCTAGAATAAGCGATTCTAGGTTTCCCCATCCAACATTCAACTGTAACCATATGTGATCTGTAGGCCACAATGTACAGTTCAGTCTCAAACAGTTCAAGCTGACCTCAAATTTATTACTTAGCTAGAGATAATTTTTAATTCCTGATCTTGCTTCAATCTCTGAGTGTAGCATGTGCTATCACGCTCGGTATCTGAGGTGCTAGGGATCAAACCCAGAGCTTCATGTATACTAGGTAAGCACTCTACCTATTGAGACAAAGCTCTAGCTTTCTCCCTTCACAGTATTAATTAGTGTATGTATAATAGTGGGACATGTGCCAAGGAGTGCATGTGGAAGCCAGAGAACAACCCTGATGAAGTTCTATTCTTCTACCTTTACATGGATTCTGGCAACAGAATTCAGGGTCATGCTTAGTTATCCAGGCTGGCCTTGAACATGCAATTCGCCCATCTCAGCCTCCTGAATAGTTAAGTTTAGAGGGTTTCACTACCAGATTGGGCCTTTTAGTTGTTCTAGTTTGCTTTTTGTTTTCTGTTATGGTAAACACCAAGACCAAAGCAACTTGGGGAGGAAAGGGGTTACAAGTTACAATTTAGCCAAAGTCAGAAGGATTCAAGGTAGGAAGGAGCTTGAAAGGAATGTTGCTTGAAAACTTGCTCTCTCAGCTAGGAGATGGTGGCACACGCCTTTAATCCCAGCACTTGGGTGGCAGGCACTGGCAGAGTGGTCAGGGCTACACAGAGAAACCCTGTCTTGAAAAACCAAAAAAGCAAGCAAGCAAACAAGCCAGCTCCTCCTCTAGCTTGTTCGGCTTGTTCTCTTAGATAGTCCAGGTCTACCAGCCTAGGGATGGTGCTGCCCACAGTGGGCTGGGCCTTCCCTTCCATATCAAAGCAAGAGAGACACTGCCCACAAATCAATTTGAAAGAAATAATTCTTCAACTGAAGTTCCTTCTTTTAAGATAACCTAACAATAAAAACTAAACAGTTCTTCATGCCTTCAAAATCAGTACCATACATACATGGCCATATTCAGTTACCAGCTTGAGATGATGCCTTTGTCCTCTCTGGACCACCAGATTTTGTGTGCTGACCCTGAGATAATACTTAAAAAAAATTTTATCTCAGCAATGCCATGCTGGTCTTTTAATGATTGAATGTTGATTTTTTTCAGCACCATGTAACCAACATCCATTGTTCTGATAAAACCTAGGTTTCAATATATCACACAAACTGCCCTGATACGAGTCTACTTCCCGCCAGGTTGTAGTGGCACACATTCAATCCCAGCACTCAGGAGGTAGATGCAGGTGATCTCTGAGTTCAAGGACAGCCTAATCTACAGAGTGAGGTATTGGACAGCCAGGACTACCCAGAGAAAACCCTGTCTCAGAAAAAAGCCAAAAAGTCTTTAATTCCTTCAGAAACCTCAAAAGCCACCCAATTCTTAATTAGCTGCATTTCTCTCAATTTCCCACACTAATACAGGGTTCTCTCAATGGCCCTAGCTGTCCTAGAATGCTATGGAATAATTCTTCTGTACACTGTGAACATGTATTACTCTCACTAGTTAATAAAGAACTGACTGGTCAGCAGCCAGGCAGGAGTATACACAGGACAGCCAAACTAAGGGTGCTGAGATGAAGGGCAGGGTCAGGAGTCATGAGCAGATACAGAGAGAAGCAGCATGGACATGACATAGTGAAAAAAGGTACCAAGTCATGTGACAAAGCTGATAACAAACAAGCCTGAGCTATTAGCTGAGCAGGATAGAAACATCTGCCTACAAATGGTGGTCCAACATGGGACTAGAATTTCCACATAAGACCCAAGAAAGTTTTTTAAAAAAGGTTCTAAACACACAAAAATGGAGTCAAATGTGGCTTCTTGGTAACCGCCTTTTCTTGGTAAGCCCTGTTTGCTAGTGGCAAGCAGAGGCAAGGCTCCCTTAAGAGATGGCTGCCTGGCTCAGAGCTAGCAGCAAACACAACAGGGCTCTTTTAGGAGGCCCTGCTACTAAACACTTAAATGAGGTTTATGAGTAATGAATGGGGTACTACTCAGTGACAGCATGAACCCAAAAATTCATAAGAGCTGGGGCGATTGACATGGCTCTCATGCTGGTATCTCTGCCATGAAGCTTGTCTCTTAGGACACCAAGCAGGGAGGAGCCACACATCAAAAGAGAGGTGGGAGTTCTATCCGCACCATAGTTTAAAGGCTCATGTGGTCAGAAAAAGATTACAGATGCTCGGGATAAAAAAGATTCACATGGAAAAAAAAAAACCTTTAAACAGGTTATAGTGTATTTTAAAATATACATAGGCCTGGGAGAGAAAAGAGAAATTATAGTCATAAAAAAGAAATATATAGTCTTAAAATAGTCATTAAAATGCAGTGAAGTAATATTTTAAAAAAGCCACATAAAGATAGAAAATAGAGATCCGGTATGTTGTGATGACTTTATTTAAAAAATATCTTGACTTCAAAATTTAAGTCAAAAGGTGTGTTGCTTTGGGGGAAGAGGTTATGCTTTTATTTCCACAGAAGATAAGAAGCTATGGATGCATTCTAGGTTAAAGAAAATCAAGTTTGAGAAAGTCCTCCCTGAATATTCTGACTACAGATATAAAGAAATAAACCTACGAACTACAAAACAGGGGCTGGAGACATGGCTCAGTGGTTAAAAGCACTGACTTCTCTTCCAGAGGTCCTGAGTTCAATTCATGGCATCCACACTGTGGGTCATGACCACCTGTAATGAGATCGGTGCCTCTTCTGACTTGTTCCCATACATGGGGGTAGAATACTGTATACATAATAAATAAATCTTTAAAATAACAATTACAAAATCTAATGTATATTTTATTTGCTTAAATATAAAAAAATTATGTTTGGCTAACTTGTGTACAACACATAGTCTGTACTTGTATTAATACAAAAATGTATATTACCTTTAAAAGTATTTTCAGAACAAGGAGACCAGACACCAATGAAAATGGATGGTCCAGGGGCTGGAGAGATGGCTCAGCGGTTAAGAGCACCGTCTGCTCTTCCAGAGGACCCAGGTTCAATTCCCAGCACCCACATGGCAGCTCACAACTGTCTGTAGTTCCAGTTCCAGGCAAACAGCAAGGCAAATAAATAAATAAAGTTTAAAAAAAAAAAAGTTTCTATTGTCTTAAAAAAAAAAAAAAAAAAAAAAAAAAAAAAAAAGAAAAAAAAAAAAAAAAAATTAAAAAAAAAAAAATTTTTATTGTCTTAAAAAAAAAAAAAAAAAAAAGAAAAAGAAAATGGATGGTCCAGGTGATCCAGCATCTCAAAATGCTTCTTTTACAGTCTCCTCAAAATTCTATATCCAAAATAACTTCAAGGCTGCTGGTTGTAAACAAATGAGTTAAATTCAAAGCTCTCTTTTGAAAGAAAAAGAGGGATCTGATATAAAAAGAATAGAAAAAAAGGTAGATTACTGAATCTAACCCCAAAATAGTTATTAATCTCACAATATTTAAAATTGATATGATTTTGGCTTAATTGATACAAATTTGTGGTGATATGTGACATATTTAATAAACCTGGAATATCAAGAGATCAACCATAGTCAAAGACTAGGCAGAGGTAGCTTCGGAGTTCCAGGAGAAACAGATCAGTGGTGACTAGCTCTGGGAGTTCTGGATCCTTGTGAGTACCAGGCCAAACAACTGGGCTTCAGTGTCACACACCTTTAATCCTAGCACAGGCAAGCTGGCAGTGGTGACCTACGCCTTTAATCCCTTAACACAGAGATCTGTGTTTCTCTGGGTTAAAGACTACCTACCAAATGGTGTAGCTCACATCTTTAATCCTAACCTGGATGAGATAAAGGTGGGCAAGAAGGGTATTTAAGGCAGGCTTAGGAAAACAGCAGTAATTAGAAGCTACCAGGAGTGAGGCTGAGAATGCTGGAAGATAGCTGGGTGAGATTTGACTGTGGTGTTTCCTCTCTCTGATATTTCAGCCTTTCCTGATATCTGGCTCTGTTTCTTTCATTACAACCAGAATTCGTGCAACACAAATTTAAAGGTTTGGTTTTTTTGCTATACTATATGTATGTTTCTACTTTTATTTAGGGTATTGTATTTCTGTAACTCATTTAAAAATACATATTACTAGTCATCTATAATTGTTAACCTTAGTCACGTTAGGTATGTTTTCAAAGTCACACACATATTTAGATAGATAGGTAGTCTTCAAACACTTCAAAGACCTACAGAATATGGCATTTAATATGTTTAATAACCCAAAGCTTTTTATGACATGTTTGCTCCTGTAGCACCAATCTACTTCAGAGAAAGTAATGGGTACCTAAATATTTAAACTCCATATGGAGTTTGTTTTCTTTATGGTAAAAGCTAGCTATTTGGGCAAAGAAACTGTTCTTGCCTCAATTGCTGACAGTATATTGTCCAAACTGGATCATTAGGATGCAAAAGAAATTGAATGCCAAATTTTGCCTGCTTCTCAAAAAAGTTAGATACACCATGCCTGTAAGCCAAAGTTGGATGTTCCACTGTTACAGAACCACTTAGAAGACTGTGCAGGCAGTCAGATGTCCCCATCCTTAGGTGACATTTCACCCTTTGATGGAGTTCTGGGGTCTTTAGATATGATAAAAGGCAAATTAGGTATAAATCTTTCGTCAAAGAGATAAGATAAATAATAAAGTATTTTCTCTAAATCTGCCAAATAAAATAGACTGGATATTATAACTGTAATTCTTAATAACTATTTTGCTATGTATAGTTTTACTATGTTAAGGTTAAAAGCTTTTTTTAAAAAATATTTATTTTTATTTTATGAATTGGTGTTTTGCCTGCATGTATAACTGTGTAAGGGTGTCAGGTCTTGGAATTACAGACAGTTGTTGGCTGCCATGTGGATGCTGGGAATCGAACTCAGGTCCTCCGGAAGAATAGTCAGTGCTCTTAACTGCTGAGATCTCTCCAGCCCTGGTTAATTGGACAAAAATTAGACTGTGAATATGTATTACTCTCATCGGCTAATAAAGGCAGTAGCCAGGCAGGAAATATAGGTAGGACAACCAAACTAAGGATGCCGGAATGAAAAAGGATGGAGAGAGAGGAGCCATGAGCAGACACAAAGAGAAGATGGACATGCTGTACTGAAAAATGGGACCAAGCCACATGGCAAGGGATAGGAACAAGCCTGAGCTATTGGCCAAGCACTTATAATTAATATTAAACCTCAGTATGTTTGTTTGGGAGCTTCTGGTTGGCCAGAAACTTCCCCTTAAACTAGAATTCAAAGAAATAAGTCTGCCTCTTCCTCCCAAATGTCCTACACCACCATGCCCAGCTTCTTTCAAATTCTTAACTTTTAAGCTCCTACTACAGCTCATTAATCTCTGAGCACTTCCCCCAAGTTCCAAATGGTTTCACAATCCTCCCCTCAGACGAAATGTTCAGGTTCACCACAGCAACATCCCACTTTCCTGGTACCAATTTCTGTCCAAGTTTGGTTTCTGTTGCTCTAATAAACACCACAACCAAAAGCAACTAGGGAGTATGCTGGCTAGTTTTATGTCAACTTGACACAAGCTAGATTCATTAGATAAAGCCTCAGTTGAGAATATGCTTTCCATAAGCTGTAGGCAATCCTGCAGAGCTTTTTCTTAATTAGTGATTGATGTGGAGGGGCCTAGCACTTGTATGTGGGGCCATCACTGCATTAGTGGTCTTGGGTTCTACAAAAGAATGAATAAGCCACGGAAAGCAAGTCAGTAAGCAGCACCCCTCCTTCCGGGTCTGTGCATGTTCCCCTGTCCTCACCGCGTTAAAGTGTATGTGAGTGAAATAAACCCTTTCCTTACCCTCACTTCTGTCTGTCATGGTCATCACAGCAGTGATAACCCTAACCAAGAAAGAGAGGAGAGAGTTTACTTAAAGATTACAGTCCATTATCCAGGGACACCAAAGCAGGAGTCTGAAGCAGAGACCAGAGAAAAAGAGACTCACTCCCAGGCTCCTTCAGCCACCTTTCTTATACAGCTCAGGATTATCTATACCAGTCAACAATCAAATAAATGCTCCAGACAGGTCCATAGGCTAATCTGATGGAGGCAACTCCTCAACTGAGGGTCCCTCTTTCCAGATGGCACCAGGATTAACTACAATAATATATACTCTTTTGAGGGTGAGGATGTTAAATTTGGTTATCTTGTTGTTACCAAAAGAACTAGCATGAAGGGAACTGCTGCCCTGCCTGGTCCTCTACAGGTTGAGGCCTCTTCCAAAGGTAACCCATGTCTCATAACCAGCCTTCCTTTTCCAGGGTGCTCCCGGGAAGTATTTGCATAATGGTCATGCTCCCTTTGGCTCCCACAGAGCAGAAACCTTCAGGTTCAGCATCAGCCTGGTACTCTTCTGCCAAGTGCCTATGAGCCCTGGGTACCATTACCTTCTACCAACTGGGACTCATTTATTTAGAAGAGGTAGCATCATGTAACAGGATCTCCTAGTTTTCATGGCTTCTTTCCTCTTGATTATTCCCCTAAACCAGGTCTTGCAGCTCGGCAGCAGCATCCTTCCGTCAGTCACTTTTATCTTGACTGTCACCATTCACAAGTATCCAGGGTACCACTTGTCCTCCTCAACTTGCCTGTTCCTCCTCCTGCCACTCTGAAAACTATTTTCTCAACTTCCTGCAGGAGCTGCAACCCTACCAGTTGACCACGCCACTCTCCTATGCTCTGCTTCATTTCAGAACAGAGCACAGCAACAACCCTTGATAGATTTCTGCCCTTTGACCTCCTTCGGCCTCCTCCTTCACCAGGTAATTCTCACCTGTTGCCAGCTGACAACTCCCATATTTTATTTACTTTGGTGGTATTGGGGATTGACTGCAAGGTGCACATTTGTACTGGTTATTTAGTAGGTGTGTTACCAATGAGCTCTATCTCTAGCTTTTTTTTTTTTTTTTTTTTTAAACTTTTTGAGACAAGGACTACTGTCCAGGATGACTAAGAGTTTGTGATCCTCCTGCATCAGCCTCCTGAGTAGCTCAGATTACAAGCCTGATCATCAGGCTTGGCAAATTGTATTTATACCACTGGCAAGGCACTCACAAGAATTCTAGGTGTAGATATCCAAATGCTTAGCTAATCACCCTGCTAGAGCTTGTAAGAGACACCATGCATTTAATCATATTCAAAGACCTATTTCAATCTTCCAAAAGTCTGTCCCAGGAACTGATAGATAATCTTTCCACTTTCAGAGAACAAAACTGTGGGTGGTTAGAATGAGAATGGCCCCAGAGACTCACTCATTCATATAGATGAATGCTTGGTCCAGCTAGTGGAACTGTTTGGGGAGGATTAGAAGGTGTGGCCTTGTTAGGGGTCACTGGGGTGGAGCTTTGAGGTTTCAAATGCACTATGCCACTCCCAGTTAGTACATATGCTCTTTCTCTCTGCCTCTCCCAGTTAGCTCCTGTATACTCTCTGCCTTATGCTTGTGGATCAAGAGTGAACTCTCAGTTACTGCCCCAACACCATGCTTGCCTCCCTGCAGCTGTGCTCTTGGCCATGATGGTTACAGACTCCAAGTTCCTAATTAAGCCCTCTCCTACCACCACCACCACCACCACAGTTTTTCTGTGTAACCCTGGCTATTTTGGAACTCCTTGCTTTGAATTTAGAGATCTGCCAGCCTGTTCTCTGCTTCTCAAGTGCTGGGATTAAAAGTGTATACCAACAAATCCCACAAACAAGTTGCCTTGCTTTAAAACAGTCTCACAATAGCTCTGGTTGGCCTGCTACTCACTAGGTAGACTAGCATGACCTGAACTCAGCAGTTTGCAAGTCTCCTGAGTAACAGAATTACAGGTGAGCATCACCACAGTGAGCCTAGTCCAATGAACAAAACCTTGAACTCATTCACTCTCATACTCCAGACCTTTCTAGAACCTTGTGCCTAGGCCAAGAGACCACTAGAATCTTTGCACTTGCTCTTCTAAGAGCTCTTCCTTTTGTTCTCTGGTCATGTTTCTCTGTGCAGTGCTGGGGTTAAAGGAGGGTCCACCGTGGTCCAGTCTCTTTTGTTCTCACTACAGACACTTTTCCTAACCATTGGACAGAAACAAAATTCTTACTATACCCTCACTTCTCTATTCCACTTTCATGTTCCCTAAAAAACACTGATTGCTGGGCCAGGGAGATGGCTGACTTGGCAAAAACCTCTTACTACCAAACCCGGTGAGCCAAATACACTATCCAAAGTTGTCCTGATGTCTTCATGCTGTAACACAGAAACCAAGTAAAAAAGAACTCACTGCCGCCTAACACATTATAGTTCAATTTACCTGTTGGCTGCTAACGGGATGTATGTTTAAGAGAAGGGTTTTTCATTTACCCTGATCACCACACACCACTGTTACCATCCTCCCATCCCCCACCCTTGCTTGAAACAATGCTTGGCATATAGCTGCCCCATAAATAAATATAGTTGAGTGAATGAACCTCTGTAGATGTCTATTTCCTTCTAACAGTGATGAGGCCACTCTGACAAGGATGTTGAGTGGATTAACTTTGAGCCTTTGACAATAGCAGAGCAAGCACTCCATTAACCAGCACAGGCAGAAAATAAACCTGTGCGATAGAAACACTGAGAGGAATGTGGCCTTCCTTTATTTCTCGAATTTTCTAACCCTCCCATCTCCAAAAGGGAGGAGTGCAGAAATTCTTAACTTCAAGAAGCACAACGAACAACTTAGTTCTCAGTCTCTTTTGGATACTGTCTTGCTTAAGGTATTCCACCATAAGGAAATATTTGCATTTTCATGACTAATGGTCTTCCACAAAGGTAACTCTTTGTTTTCTCGCCTGAACCAAAGAAGGAGAAGAGAATGGGAGGTGAGGGCAGAGCGGGTAATTTCCAGATTGTCCCTCAAATATCTCCTTTGGTGACTAATCTCCATGTAAATGGCTCAGTACCACCCTCCCCCGTCCCCCCGCCCCCCAAGCAAGCCCCGCTTTTCCTAAACGGGGTGCAGCTTGCAGTTCCTTTCAATGGCCGGGTTCTAGAACTGACACCTGTAGCTCCAGAGGGAAAGCCAGGGGATGGGGGTAGGACGGGTTCTACTTGACAAGGTTCTTAAAATTCCTCCCTCGGGAGGTTACCAGCCGCGCTAGCCTTTACCCCGGTAATCGCTACGGCGACCAGCCTGGGGCCTAGAGGCCTGGTCGCCCCTAGGCCTAGGACAGTCAGGGAGACGGCGGCAGCGCACCAAACCACGGTCCTGGGAATCCGGCCTCTATGCAGCGCCCGAGGGGGCGCAGGAAACCGGAAGACCCGATGAGCTCGCTCAGTGTGGATGGAAGTCTCCAGACCCTGAGCGGGGGAGGGGAGGCGGAGGGAGGGGGCTCCGAGGGGCCTGGGATTCTAAGCCCCGGTGGGGGAGGAGCGAGGGCGCGCGCCCGCGGTGGACCTGACCGGGAAGGGCCCGCCAGGGCTGCAACGCTGACCCTGGCCCGCGCCTGGAGATCAGGGACCAGGAACCGGGGTCCGAGCCCGTGGCCGCCATGCGGAAGTGGGGTCCCCCCCCCTTACCTCGGAGCATCGGCTCAGGCCGCGGGATCACGGCAACAACCACGGCATCCTCGTCGTCCTCCCCTTCCTCACACTTGAGCGTCACCTCGAAACAGTCCAGCGCCGCGGTGCCCTCTGCTCTTAGGGCCATGGCGAGGCGGAGAAGGGCGACCGGATAGCCGAAGACGGGCGCGCAGGCCTCGGCGCGCCGCCAGTGGCGGCCGCCTCCTGCCCGGGACCACACAGGGCCCGTGGACCGTCTAGCTCACCCGCCGCCCGCCCGGCCGCCCGGCCAGCCACGGGTTTCAGATCGTCAGGACCCGGGCGGGGAGGGTTCGATCCGGGGCCCCCGACCCCGCCGCTCCCTTTTATGTAGGCTCATTGTCAGCGTCCGTCCTGCAGCCCCGCCTCCTGGCTCGGCTGTCCAATCACGGGAGGGCATCACCCCGGCTCCGCCCCATGCACGCGTCTGGTCCAGAACCCGGGGCAGCGGGGAGTCGCTGGCTGCTTTCTGCAGCTGAGAGGCCCGCAGTTGTCCCTAGGAGGGGCGCCCGCAGCCGTGGAGACCAGCAAGGCAGCCCCACCTGCCGTTTGCAGAGAGGACGCTGCAGCGTGGCTCGGCATCTTGCTTCTTTTGGCTTTCTCTCGACTAGTATCCCGGGAAGGCATCCCGCCGAAAAAAGTGGCAGGGGTGTGGGTAGGACCTAGGCTCAGAATCATGGAGATAACATCTCTTCTAATTTCCTTTGCGCCCTGTTTCTTTTTGCTAGTTTACACACACACAAAATCATTTTGGATCCTCCTAAACAAAGATTCTAGATGATGATGAGGACTGAAGTGGTGTGTGGGCGTGTGTAAACCTCTTCCCAGTGGATATCATTTCTGTTTTTTTAAAAACGTGAGTCCAGAGAGTGTGGCCTTTTCCCAGGACACAGCAAATCCCTTGAGAACCTTCAAGACCAGGATGCGGTTGCCATGGTGCTGCTGCCAGGCATTCATGCCCTGAGTGGAGGCTGTTACAATGGGCGCTCACTCTTTTAGGGAATACCCCATCACACTCCCCTCCCCACTAGATTTCAGTTGAAAAACAGTAAAAATGTCTAGCACTAAAAATTCAGATTTAAAGTGTCACTAAATCAGCCTAGAAACAGTAATTCGGAATGGTGTAGAAGGCTAGGAAACAAGAGAAGAGAAATAAAATGTTTTCTTACAGTATATTTGTGTGTGCTCGCTTTGGGCATGCCCAACACCCTCCACTGTATCACTGGCCTTCATTTTGTTGGGATAAGGACTCACTTTGTAGTCAGCCTGTCCTGGAACTAATGTAACTCTAGTTTTCCTGGAATTTCCTCTTCTCTCAATTTCCCAAATGCTAAGATTAAAGAGTGCATGCCTTTAATCCCAGCACTCCAGAGGCAGAGGCAGAGGCAAGTGCATCTCTTGAGATGGAGGCCAGCCTGCTCTACAGAGTGAAGTCTCAAAAAATAAAACAAACAAAAAAGGAAACTTAGAGAAGTTCAAGACAGCCAAGACTACACAGAGACTCAGTCTCAAAAACAAAGCAAGAGCTGGAGTGTGGTAGAAATGTTCTCTGTATGCTGAAAATAAAGGAGCTGTTTTGGCCTATGTGGAGCACCGTAGGAGTGGGTGGAGGATCAGAGGACAGACAGGTAGAAGGAGGGTGGAGTTAGCCAGTGTCCATCTGACCCCGGAAGAAGAGACATGTAAGGAATAAAGGTAAACCACGGGCTGGGCCACGTGGCAGATAGATTACTAGAAATGGGTTGAATTAAGAAGAAAGAGCTAGCTAGTAATGTGCCTGAGACATAGGGCAAACAGTATGAAATTAATATAAGTGTCTGATTCATTTCTTTGCGGGAAAAGCCTCGACGGGCGAGGTCCGAACTTCTGGCCCAAATGGGGCCAGAAACCTTCTACAACACTGGAGAAATGGCTCAGTGGTTAAGAACACTATTCTTCCCAAACTCCTGAGTTCAATCCCAAAACCACATGGTGGCTCACAACCATCTATAAAACAATCCTATTCTTTTCTGGCATACAGGACTACAAACAGAAAGAGCACTCATATACGTAAACACATAGTAAGTCTTTTTGTTTTTTGACACAGGGTTTCTCTGTGTAGCCCTGACTGTCCTGGAATTCACTTTGTAGACCAGGCTGGCCTTGAATTTTGAAATCAACCTGCCTCTGCCTCCCAAGTACTGGGACTAAAGGCATGTACCACCACTGCCTTGCCCTTTCTGCTACAAGTTTTAAGCTAACTTTTTATCTGCTTTTGATTTTACTGATTTTTAAGATTTTTTTTAAAAACCACACACCCCCAGATAAATTTAAATTTCAACAGAAACTTGGAAGATAATTACTTCTTTCTCTCCCCTCTTTGCCCATCCCAGCTCTCCTCCCCAGAGCCCCTCCTGTGGCTCTCAATTAGATAGGCTCTTCTTATTTATTATTGTTATATACATATAGACATGCGTATGCACAAATATATGTAAATATAATAATATATACATAAACACAACCAGCTGAGTTTATGGTTTCAAGCCTGACCACACTGACACCAACCAGCTTGGGTTACATGAGTTTTTCTACCTCAAAAAAAAATTCTAAAAGTAAGATGGGTGTAGTGATGCAGTTTTTTAATCCCAGCACTCAGGAGGCAGTGGCATGTGAATCTCTGTGAGTTTGAGTTACATCAGCCTAGTCTACACAGTGAGTTCAAAAATAGCCAGGGCTACATAGAGAGTACCTGTCTCAATAAAGAAAAAAGCAAACAAAACAAAACAATGAAAAAGGCTGGAGGGATGACTCAGCAGTTAAGACACTGGTCACTGTTGCAGAGGACTGGGGTTCAGATCCCAGCACCCACATGGCAGCTCAGAACCATAACTCCAGTTCCCTGTGTAACCGATGCCCTTTTCTAGTTTGCCCTGGAAGAACATTCATAAAATAAATTTTAAAACAATTTAAAGAAAGAAAGAGGGAACTAGGGGAGAGAAGTCATGGTGACATAGTTTAACAGCATTTTTTCTTAGGAATGAATATAGGTAGTTCTTCTTGGTTTTGGTTTTTTGAGACAGGGTTTCTCTGTGTAGCACTGGCTGTCCTAGAATTCAATTTATAGACCAGGCTGGCCTTGAACACTTAGAGATCCACCTGCCTCTGCCTCCTAAGGGCCAGGATTAAAGGCAGGCACCACCACTGCCTGGCTCAGTTGTCCCTCTTGTAACCCATAATGTTCTAGACCTAAAGAACGTGGTTGTTGCCAAGGCAGGAATCAGTAGTTCTGTCTGGACTTTCTTCACCTTAACCATATTACATTGTCTCTTGGGAAGTTTAAAGATTGGGGGAGGTATTTATTTTATTTGAAGGAGTGTTTTGCCTACATGTATGTGTGTGTGTGCCTGGTGCCAATGATGTCCTAAGAGAGAATTCGATCCCTCTCTGGAACTGGCATTCCAGATGATTGTGAGCCACCATGTGAGTGCTGGGTATTCAACCCTGATTCTTTGCAAAATCAACATGTGTTCTAAATCACTGAGGCATCCATCTCCCAGATCCTCTTGGGAACTTTAAATAACTGTTCAGAGAATGACAGAGTATATACTATTAATTCCAACACTTTTTTTTGGTTTCGAGACAGGCTTTCCTCTGTGTAGCCCTGTCTGTCCTAGAAAACGTTCTGTAGACCAGGCTGGTCTTAAACTCACAGTATCTGCCTGCCTCTGCCTCTGGAGTGTTGGGTTTAAAGATGTGTGCCACCCCTGCCTGGCTAATTCTTGAAGAAACCAATCAAAGAACATGACCATCACAGCGAGGAAACTATAGCCCATCTTCTCCTGAGCTGTGACCACTACTATGTGCTCAGTGCTGAGCGAGAATGCCCCCAAAGAAACAGAAATTTACACTCATAGTTGGCCACTGAGATGGGGCAGAGCCTTGTCAGAAAGCTCAAGTCTACCTCTGTGTTTTCAGTGTGGGAATTTGTCCTTGGAATATGAGATTCCTAGTGTCGGGGCAGGATGGATTGGAGGTGAAGAGGTAGAATGAATTGCCTTTGTTCCAGTAACAACTTGCTCCAGGCCACTGTAATGTGCTCTTAGCTGGGGCCAAAGCTGGAATAAAACATTTCTTTTGACCATAGTTTTTATTGTTGGTATTTCAGGCTCCTACTGAATCCTAAGATTTTAGGTTGATTCATCCAGGGAAGGGGTGGGACGTCACCCCTAATGTAGTGACATCAGCCAAAGCCAAATGGCTTACTTTGTGGCTCAGATCTGTAGCCCCAGCTACTTAGGTGACATTTTCTTCTGCTGGAGCATGTCAAAGGTCTTTGGACCCCGGGGCTGGAGAGATGGCTGAGCTATTAAGAGACCTTGCTTCTTTTCTGAAGGAACTTAGTTTAGTTTCCAGCACCCATATAGTGGCTCACAACTCTTTGTAACTCTAGTTCCAGGAGTTATGGCCCCCTTTGCTGACCACCCCATTCACTCATGGTACACAGACATACATACAGCAAAGCACCTGTCTGGAGAGATGGCTCAGCAGTTTAAGAGCACTTACTGGTCTTACAGAAGACTGGGATTCACTTCCCAGCACCCACATGGCAGCTCAGAACTGTCTAAAACTCAAGTTCCAGGGGACCCTCTTCTGCCATCTGTGGACACCAAACCCAGATCTATCTTCTTGACACAAGCCTTTAATCCCAAGGAGACAGAAGCAAGCAGATTTCTATGAGTCTACATAATGACTTCTATGCTAGCCAGGATGACAGGGTTACACAGTAATAGGCTCTTTCTCTTAAAAACAAACAAAATCAAGAGAGAGAGAAACCAGAGGATGTAATGTTGTGTAATATTTTGTTTGTATTCTGACAAAGCTTTGAAGTCAGAGGGCAAGCTAGCCACTAGTTAACCATAGAAGTCTGGAGGTCTGTACAGAGAGGAGACGGGAAGTGATAAGGCAGCAGAGAGAGGATCTGGACCTTTTGGATAAAGAAAAGGAAGAGAGAAGAAGCAACAGACAATTGCTCCCACTTCTTTGATCTCTCATGTTCTTACCCCAATATTTGACTCCCATGTTCTTTTCTTTTCTTTCTTTCTTTCTTTTTTTTTTTAAATGTTGTACTGCATCGATTATGTGGTGTTTATATTTCTTTCTTTTTTTTCTTTTTTTTTTTTTTTAATTTGCCTTGGTGTTTTGCCTGGAACTGGAACTACAGACAGTTGTTAGCTGCCACGTGGGTGCTGGGAATCGAACCCGGGTCCTCTGGAAGAGCAGACGGTGCTCTTAACCGCTGAGCCATCTCTCCAGCCCTCCATGTTCTTTTCTAATAATAATTACTTAGGTTTATGTGTCAACGAAAGACTTCAGTTATGGATCAAGACAATGACTTCCTAGGCAAAGGTGCTAGTATAGCCCTGACAACTTAAGTTTCTTTTCCTGTGGAAGGAGAAGAGCACTAATTCCCAAAAGTTGTCCTCTGACCTGAACACTCCCACACAACTATCCACATACTTGAATGCATGTGCATGCACACACACACACACACACACACACACACACACACACACTCAAAAATTTAAAAAAAAATTCAATATGACTGAATATTAAGAAATAAATACTGATGAAGTGTGAATGGTGGGCTTATGGTAATTTTTACATTTTAAAGTGTGTTTTTACAATCTGTAATTTTATTTTTATGATTAAACCTCATTTATTTGTTTATTTTGAGACAGGGTCCTGTTGGATTCCAGGCTGGAATGAAGGCAATGTTCCTGTATCAGTCACCCAAGTGCCAGGAAGTGCACAACCTTGCCTAGCTAATTGGACTGGTTTTTGTTTGTTTTTTGGCAGTGCTGAGTCTAAAACACAAGGCACCCAACATGTTAATGAAGGGTTTGCCTGAGTTACAATGAAACATTAAAAGAACTCTATGCATGATTTCATTTCTTTCTTTTTTTATTTTATTTTATTATTTTGTTTGTTTTTTAAGACAAGATTCTCTGTGTAGCCCTGACTGTCCTGGAATTCACTCTGTAGACCAGGTTGGCCTAGAACTCATGGAGATCTGCCTGCCTCTGCCTCCTGAGTGCTGGGATTAAAGGCTGCACCACCACACCTGTCTTGGCTCTCTCCTTTTACCATTGTTGGGACATCAGGCTTGGCAGTAAGACTATTCCCCTATAGAGCCAGCTCACTGGTCCCATTTTCTCTTAGAAAATTTATTTTCATTTTCTTATTTATTTTTATGTATACAAATATTTGGCTGCATTTATGTATGTGTACCATGTGCCTCTCTGTGGCAGATCTCCTGGAACTGGGGTTGTAAGTCACCATGTATGTGTTGGGAGCTGAACCCAGGTTCTCTTCAAGAGCAGCAATTTCATGTAACTGCTGGGCCATCTCTCCAGCTTCTCATTTTCTTTTCTAAAAAAAGACAGTTGCTAATGTAGCAGTTACATAAAATAAATGAGAGGAGCCTTCTTGGCCTGTCCATCACAGAGCACAAACACCAGGTCTATGGGCAAAGAACTACTATAGATCAGATGGACTCTTTCATCCTGCAGCAGGTAGATCATATGTCAGCCCACCACCTGGAGGAGACTCTAGAGAGCCTTACATTAGAAAGTGAATAGTGTCCTACTGCCCAGACTTTGGCCTTGACCATGTGACTTGCCTTGACCAGTGGAATGTGAACCTTCAAGAAGTATCTAAGCCCTCCCGATAAAGCTTTCCTGAATTGGTTTGACTTCTTGTGTTTATGCTATCTGTTGTGTGGCAATTGGCTCCCAGATGACATATCCTGTGGTGATATATTTTATATTTAATAAAACCAGTCTGGAATATCAGAGAACAGATCCACCTACAGTCAATCCAGGAGGGTCAGAGAGTGGTGACCTAAGCCTTTAATCCCATAACTCCAAAGACAGAGATCTTTCTGTGTTTCTGTGAGTTCCAGGCTAACTACCAAATAGTAGCAGCTCATATCTTTATCTTAACTCTAGAATATGATGCGGAGTTGAACCCAGAAGTGAAACAACTGGGCAAAGAAGGTATTTAAGGCAGGTGTAGGAAGACAGATTTATTCTATGGAAGTGACAAGGAGTCAGATTAAGGGCTCTGGAAGACAGCTTACCTAACCCTAACCCTAAGAAGCTGGCTGGGTGAGACTTGACTGTGGTCTCTTTCCTCTCTCTGCTATTCCAGCCTTTCCCCAATATCTGGCTCTGAGTTTTCATTAAATACAAAGTAGAATTTGTGTTTCAACATTCCACTTTGGAGCCTAGCTCCATGTGCTGGACAGTTTTATATCAACTTGACACAAGCTAAAGTCATATGAAAGGAAGGAGCTTCAATTATGAAAACCAGCCCTCCTGGCAGTGCTGGCAGGGCAGGCGGATCTGAGTTCCAGGTCAGCCTGGTCTATAGAACAAGTTCCAGGCCAGCCAGGGCTGCACAAAAACCAAAACAAAATAGAATAATAAATAGATAAATAAATAAATAAATGCTTCAAATGTTGTCAAATGGCTCAAGAGAGAAAACTAGGTGGATTGGAGCCCAGGGGCTTGAAGGTGGGTGAGACACAGCAGGTGGAGGTCATGGCAGGGGGAGGGGGGATACAGCATGCAGGTGGCACTCAGTGGAAAGTTTTATTAAGGGGAGAACAAAGAAAACAGGTAAGAACTGAGAGAAGAAGAGAAAAAAGGGAGAAGAAAAGAGAAAAGAGGTGTGCAGGACCTCGTGGCAAGAGAGAAGGGGAAAGGAAGGGGGGGAGAGAGAGGCTTTCTTTCTCTTAAAGGGGATTTTAAGGGGGATGATGTCAGGATGCTGAGCAGGTCAGGGGACAATCTGAATGCTAACAGTCATGCGTTCATGATATGTGCATTTTCTTAATACAGTGATTGATGGGGGAGGGCACAGCTCATTGAGGGTCCAGATCCCTGGGCTGGTGGTTCTGGGTTCTATAGGAAAGCAGGAAGAACATGCCAGAGGGAGCAGGCTGAAAAACAGCACCCCTCCATGGCCTCTGCATCAGTTCCTGCCTCCAGCTTTCTGCCTTGTGCCTTGCCAGTGGAAGCCAAATAAACCCTCTCCTCCTCAAGGTGTTTCATCACAGCAATAGAAACCTAACTAGGATACTCCATAAGGCACAGATTGTTCTAGGGGAGGTGAAACATTCCATTCCACCAGGAAGTAAACAACTCAGTAACTACAGAAAGTTCCAGAAACCGACCAGATTCACTAGGTACTTCTTTCACGATTTTATAGCAGCGAGGATTGCTGAGACATACTTTTGGAACAATCAAGCTACCACAAAGACTAAGCAGCAGCCAACTTCCTGGAAAAGGAAAAATCATCCACACTATGTAGAAGAGTTTACATTAAGCTTATAGTTTCACAAGGGTAAGTGTTCATCGTCATCACAGCAGGACGGCAGAGCAGCAGGAACTGCTGAGAGATCACTTCTTCAGCTACAGGAAACAAGCAGAGAGAGTAAGGCGCGGACAGCAGGCGGCTTGGAAATGTCTGCCACTGTGCTGCATTTCTTCCAGCTCTTTCCACAGCTTCTAACCTTCCTAAACAGCGCATTATCTGAGGACCAAATATTCAAATGCCCAGGAATATGGGGGACATATCACCCAAACAACCACACTAATTCTTCACCCATACTCATGTAAGAAACCCAAATAAAATCCATCAAATTAGACCTGGTGGTGGCCTTACTTTGATCTGTCGCCGGTTCCCTATCTAGGGTGAGTAGACATTCATTCACATCTCTTCAGGATTAGCGTCACACAACACTGTCTATGAGAAGAGTTTGCTCCAGGGAAATTCGAGAGGTGCCTGAGGCAGACTCAGAACCAGTAAATCCAGCTAAGCTCAGTTGGTTTACTTTGACTCATAGACCTGTGACCTAGAAATTAAAGCTGTTGTAAATGACCGAGTTTTGGACCTGCTTGTTACACAGCATTGCCATAACAAAAACTTATTATGTTCCAGACACTGGATTTTCTCCCACATTACTTTTTTTTTTTTTTTTTTTAATTTAATGAAGATAGTTCTATCATTAAGGAAGCTTCATCTCCTGGCTTACCTATTATTGGGAGGTTTCCTAGAATTTAAGACTTTTAAGAATTTAAAAATAGCTTCATCATTGGCTGAATGTAGTAGAGACTACACAGAGAAATCCTGTCTCAAAACAAACAAAACAAAACAAACACAAAAACCAAAAAAAGCTTCATCAGGCTAGAGGTAGAACTCAGGTGGAAGCCCTTGCCTAGCATGCATGAAGCCCTGGGTTGGATCCTATATTAGTTACTGTCCTATTGCTTCAGTAAATACTAGGACCCAAAAGCAACTTGGAGGGGCTGGAGAGATGGCTCAGCGGTTAAGAGCGCCGTCGGCTCTTTCAGAGGACCCAAGTTCGATTCCCAGCACCCACATGGCAGCTAACAACTGTCTGTAGTTCCAGTTCCAGGCAAACACCAAGGCAAATAAATAAATAAATAAAGTTAAAAAAAAAAAAAAACTTGGAGAAGAAATGGTTTTTCACAATTCATCACACCATGAAAAGAAGTCAGTACAGGAAGTTAATCAGGAACTGAAGCAGGAACCTTAAAAAATGCTGCTTACTGGCTCAGTCACTGGGTCATGCTCAGGGTCCATCACCCTAGGGATGGTGCCACCCACAGTGGGCTAGGCCCTCCCAAATTAATCACCAATCAAGACAATCTTGATTGGACAAACAAAGCCACAAGCCAATCTGATCTGGACAATTCCTTAATTGAGGTTCTCTCTTCCTAGGCTACTCTGAGCCATGTCAAGTTTACAATAAAAACTAACTAGCATAGATTCCCCACATAAAGTTATTATGCAGTATAAATCTATAATCCTAGCATCCAGAATGTAGAAGCAGAAAGATCCAGATCAAGGTCATCCTTGGCTATATAGGTTTAGGGTCCACATAGGGACATGATACCCTATTTTTCTTCCTTTTTTGTTGATGTTTTTGTTTATGTTTTTGCTTCTTTGTTTTGTTTTTTACATAGAGAGACAGAGTTTCTCTGTGTATGCCTGGCTGTCATGGAACTTGCCCTCTAGACCGGGCTCAAACTCACAGAGATCTGCCTGCCTCTGCCTCCTTAGTGCTGGAATTAAAGGTATGTGCCATCCTACCATATGAGACCGTATTTCAAAAAAAAAAAAAAAGGAGGAGCTTAGTAGATGGTTTACTTCATAAAGCCAGATGTGCTGACATGTACCTATGATACCAGCACTATGGAGGCAGAAACAGGACAATCCTTCCACCATGTGGATCCTAGAGATTGAACTCAGGTGGTCAGGTTTTGTGGCAAGAAGCTTTTCCCATTGAGTCATTTTGCCAACCCATTTATGTTTGATTTTGAATTTTGAGAAAGGATCTCACTGTGTAGACATGGCTGGCTTCGAGCTCCCAGAGATCTGCCTTGTTTTGCCTCCATAGTACAGGTCTAAAGATGTGTACCAACACATCCAGAATCACTGGATGTACGTGTGTGTTTTAAAAAATATTTATTTTGGGGGCTGGAAAGATGGTCAGTGGTTAAAAGCAATGTCTGCTCTTCCAGAGCTCTGGGGTTCAATTCCCAGCACCCAGATGGCAGCTCACAACTGTCTGTAGTTCCAGTTCCAGGCAAACACCAATTAAATAAAAAAAAAAAAAAAAGTTAAAAAAAAAACCGAAAAAAAATATTTATTTTTATTTTATGTGAATTGGTGTTTTGCCTGCATATATAACTGTGTAAGGTTGTCAGATCTTGGAATTACAGACAGTTGTTAGGTGCCATGTGGATGCTGGGAATTGAACTCAGGTCCTATGGAAGAACAGTCAGTGCTCTTAACCACTGAGTCATCTCTCCAGCCCCATGTGTGTGTTTTAAAGATTAAAAAAATGTGCATGAGTATTTTACCTGAATGTATATATGTATAACATGTGCATGCCTGATACCTGGAGGTCAGAAGAGGACATTGAATCCCTTTGATCTGAATTTGTGAGCTGCCATGTAGATGTAGGGAATTGAATCTGGTTCCTCCGGAAAAGCATCCAGTGCTCTTAATTGCTGAGTCTTTGCTTCAGTCCCTCATTGGATGTTTTTTAATGTATTCATGGGACTGTAATTCTAATGTAATACCTAGCATAAACAAGTGGACAAAAAAAGAGAAAAGATGTATTTTATTCATGATTTCACAGGAATCAGCTCATGGTTATTTGGCTGAATGCACTTGGAAAGAACATGGCAATGGGAATGTGGTGGTAGAAGCAGTGCTCACTTTTTGACTGACAGAAAATATAAAATGAGCTGTGAATGTTGTGGAACATTTGTTTAACTATGCAAGTATGTGTTGCATTTGTTTAACTATGCAAAGGTGTGTTGCAACTGTTTACAGCAGAATATTTGTTTAACTATGTAAAGATGTGTTTCTGTTTTTCCTTGTGGTATAGGGCACCTGATTGGTCTAATACAAAGCTGAATGGCAGGAGGTGGGAAGAATAAATAGGAGGAGGAATTTAGGCTCAGGAGAAGTCAGGGGCCAGCCAGCCGTGAAGGAAGCAGGAAAGTGGGACATGCAGAATGAAAGGTGAAAAGCCTTGAGGCAAAACATAAGTGAATAGAAATAAGTTAAATTATATTAAAAGAGCTAGTAGGACAAGCCTAAGCTAAAACTGAACACTCATAATTAACAATAAGTCTCGGTATCTTTATTTGGGAGCCAGTTGGTGGCCCAAAGAAAATTACAACTACATGTGAATTTGATTTCAGAACATTTTCTCTTTTTCTAAAGAACAGCCATTGGTGGTCACTCATGGACTTCCACCCCACTGCCATTACCATCTTGAAATCAGAACAGCTGTGATTAGCCACAGGAGACCCTCACAAGATCAGGCCTGTTGACATTTCCTCATAGAAAGAGAGGTAACTAGGCCATTAGACCCTTACCCGAGATCCTAGCTGCTCACTTGCTCCTGAACCATCACCCAGTTGTTTGTATTCCTGTGCCAGAGGCAAGAACTCTGTAGTGCTAGAATGTGGACAGGAAGTAAAAGGCTGTGATGATTTGAGTAGAAAGGGCTCCCAGAGTTCCAATGATTGGTTCATAGGGAGTGGCTCTGTTAGGTGGTGTGGCCTGCTGAAGTAGGTGTGGCTTCATTGCAGGAAGTGGATCACCAATGTATAGGCTTTGAGGCCTTAGAAGCTCAAACCAGTTCACTTCCTGCGGCCTGATCTGGATCTGGATATAAACTCTCAACTCCTTCTCCAGCACCATGTCTGCCTGCAGGCCAACATGCTTCCTGCCATGATGATAATGATCTAAACCTCTGAACTGTAAGCCAGGCCCAGTGAAATGTTTTCCTTAGAAGAGTTTCCATGGTCATGGTGTCTCTCCACAGCAATAAAATTCTAATGAAGACAATAAGTAAAGGAGATTCCATCTACGTAGTTTTCTGAAGGTTGTCATCAGTGCTGGGGTGGGATTTTTTTTCTGTGATGTAAGCTGTTTTGGGGTCACCTACATTACTATAAGTACCCCTTCACCTATATACATTTTACTAAGCTCACAGAAGCTCACTGGTTTACCAAAGAGAACTTGAATAGAACTGTTCCTTTGGTCTGTTCAGGGCCCTCTCTGGGTTTGTGGTGGTTGGAATGAGAATGGTCTCATAGGCTCACATATCTGAATGCTTGACTCCCAGTTGGTGGAACTGTTTGGGAAGGATTAGGGGATACTGCCTTGTTAGAGGAGGCGTGTCACTGGGGGCGGGCTTTGAGGTTTAGAAGAGTCAGGTCATTTCCACCTACTCTCTCTCTCTGTGCCTGTGAGTCACGGTGTGAGCTCTTAGCTGTCCTTCTGCCACGTGGACTCTGAAACCACAAGCCAAATCAAATAGTTTCTTGTAGTAGGATTGTACCCTGTTCCATTGTAAATAATTGTCCTGCCTACTAGTTTAATAAAAATACTGATTGGCTGAAGGCAGATAGGAAGTGTGGGCAGATCTACTAGACTGGGAAAACTCTAGGAACATCTCAGAGCAGAGTGGACATGCTACAGAGATGCCACAGACAAACACAGAAGAAAGAAGTTGAAATGCTGCTCTGAGAAAAGGTACCGAGCTGCATGGCTAAGCAAGATGGGTTAGTTTAAGAGTAAAGGATTAGCTAGCAATATGTCTGGGCCCTAAGTCAATTAGTTAGTATAAAATTAATATAAGCCCGTGTGTGATTTTTTTGAGGCTAAGTGGAACTGAGAGTGGGTCTGAACCTCTGAGCTAGACCAGAAAGTCTGGGCCAGAAACTACATTCATCAGTTTCTCTTATAAATAGTGTTTGTCATGGTGTTTTATCACAGCAATAGGAAAATAATTAAGACAGGACAGTATTGGCACACCTGTTATCTCAGCACTGGAAGGCAGAGGTAGGCAGATCTCTGTGAGTTCCAGTCTAGCCTGGTCTACAGAGTGAGCTCCAGGATGGCCAGAGGTAGGACAGAACTGGTCTTAAAAAAAAAAGTAACTAAGAGGTAAATAGATGTTTGTTCAAGTTTTCGGAATATATACATACATACATACATACATACATACATAATCTCTTGTGATGAGAGCTGTTATGTTGAATCTCAAGGTTGTTTTATTTAGTTAGTTTTAAAATTAAATTTATTTGTTTTTTTCTTTCTTTTCAGAGATCCTCCTGCCTCTGCCTCCTAAATTCTGAAAGTAAAGGTGTATACCACCTTCATCCAGCTGTGAATATGCCTATGTGAATGCAGGTACTTGCATAATTTAGAGGAGAATGTCAGAGATTGTAGGGTTTTTTGTGGTTTTTAAATTTTTTTTTTTTGGCTCTTTCCTCTTTAGTTTTTGGAGGCTGGCTACTCAGCTCCTCAGTAAATATGCAGAGACTATTATTACTTATGAATGCCTGTATTGCATGAATTCTTTTTGGTACTGTAATAAAAAGCCAGAGCCAGACATTGGGGAAAAGCTGAAATATCAGAGAGACAGAGGAACAAACCACAGCCACTTCTCACCCAGCCAGTCCTCAGGCCTGCCTCCAGGAATCCTCTGACTCCAAGTCTGTAGATCCTCAGTGGATCTCCTCCCTCCTCTTCCTCTCCACCCAGATAAATATCTCACTTCTTGATTCAACTTTCCTAGAGCTTGAATTAAAGGTGTGAGCTACCACTGCCTGACTCTGTTTGGCCTTAAACTCACAAAGATCCAAATGGATCTCTGCCTCCCAAATGCTGAGATTAAAGGTGTGGGTCACCACTTCCTGAACTTCATGACTTGGCTCTGTGGGTAGTTTTGTCCTCTGATATTTCAGACTATTTTTATTAAATATATAACATCACACATATCCCTCTTTGTGTCAAAAATAAAAAAGGTTATAACTAGTATAAGAAAAACTATATAATAAATAAAATAACTATATGTAGTATATACAATCAATAATTACATCAATAATGTCCAGTCCATTAAACACTGGAAAATTCAGATAAATCACTTTATTGTTTATCCTATCTTGGATGTGTCTAATTTACTTTCTGTGTAACCTGTATTTCCAACTGAAAATTATCTTTTGATATCTTTCAAACTTAAACACTTTACACCTCTTAGTGAGCTTCTTTTCTGAATCTGTAACTAACTCATCTTCAACTCCCTCAAAGACTCGAGAAAGAAATAATATTAAGTAAACAAGAAGTATAAGCAAGTAACTTCCAAAAAATGTGAAAAATGACAGAAACAGTTGCCTGGACAGTCCCCCAAGGTTCCTCTGCAGCATTGTGGCATCCACCTTCAGCCTGCAGGCTTAGACTTCTCTGTGAAGCAGGATATTCTTAAAGACCTTCCTACCTCTGTCCTGGCAAGGTTCAGCAGTTCTTTCTTGTGTGTCTTGTTTGTCCATTTCAGATATCATACTGTCAGCAGCTGAGGCAAGAACACTTTCCTGCCCAGGGACTAACTTTTGCCACAAAGAAAGTAAACTCCATATGGAGCTTCTCTGATGCCTATCATCTTCTCTGAAGTAGATTGGTGTTGCCAGGAGCAGACATGTCTCATAGTCATAAAAATAAAAAGAACCTATGTTATTAAAATATCTTACATGCCATTTTCTGTAGATCTCTGAAGTGTTTAAAGATGACCTGTCTATCTAAAATACATTTCTGTTTGATCTTGAAAACATATGTAATATGCCTATAAGTTTAATTGTAATGACTAACTACTAACTTGCATTTTTTATATCCTAATTAATTGGTAATAATCATTTTAATGGACTATCAATTTGATTACATTGTGAGATGAGCTACAGAGGTGCAATACCTTGAACAAGAATAGAAATGAATGTACAGTAAGAAAATTAATCTCAACTTTGTATCAATATACACAATTTGTATATAATATACAAACATCCAATCCAATATAACTTATTTAAAACTAGTAGTTGCTGTTTTAAAAATAGAATCAATAATCTAATGTTATAGCTTATCATATCCATATCCTCTTTCTTTTCAGAGTAGATTCAATAATCTACCCTTTAGCCTCTCATATCTGTATCCTCCTTTTCTTTCTTTATTTTTTCAAACAAGAATCATGAATATAATCTCCTTTTTAAGTTTTTTTTTATTAACTACTACCAATAACAATTTGTAACCAATCACTCTAAGTAATGACAATTATCCATAATCCATTGAAAGACCAAGGGGGCTGGAGAGATGGCTCAGCGGTTAAGAGCAACGTCTGCTCTTCCAGAGGACCAGGGTTCGATTCCCAGCACCCACATGGCAGCTAACAACTGTCTGTAGTTCCAGTTCCAGGCAAAACACCAAGGCAAATAAAATAAATAAATAAATAAATAAAGTTTTTTTTTAAAAAAAAAAAAAAAAGAAAGACCAAAAATCACCTACCCCACCTCTTGGAAATGTGGACATAATGTTCTGAAATTTACTTCCTGCTGTTGCGGGGGGGGGGGGGGGGGGGGGGGGAAGGGTGACAGCATCTTTAGGGGATCCTGAAAAGAAAAATTTTGGTTAATTGTGAAGCCCTGGGGTAGGTAGCTATATCATTTGTTATCCAGTTTCTGAATAGTGGGAAAATGTAGGTTTTGTCTCAAGTCCTGGCTAGGGTAGTCTGTGAAGCTGGTTTATCTCAGCTACCCACCTCAAAATTGTTCTAAGCAGGTGTAGTTCAAAGCCAATATTTAAGTGGTGTTTGTCAGCCTACTGATACTATCATAATCCTTGTGAAATTATTGGTGTATGGTCCCATCTCCCTTTTGAGGATTTCAAAGGTCAAAATTAGACATTGTTATGGTTCACTGCAGAAAACTGATAAGAAACTCAAACCCATAACAATGTATGGGGAGCTAGATGAAGCCTTCTTTCTACAGTTAGTTAGTAGTTTATATGATCATTAATATCATGACAAAAAGTTTAATATATATAATCTTATAAATTTTTATATAAAACTTAAAAGATCATGAGATTAGTAGTAATAGAATAGTCCCTTAATTTTGGTTTTTCTTCTGTTCCATATCAGGTGACTCTTTTGATATATTATAGAGATTTTGCATTTTTCTTTAACAAGCATGCTTGAGTTTAGAGAATAAGAGAGCCACACTACAACTCCAAAGCCAGCTTTGGTTTTCAATTTAACTGGGACTTCAACTTTTCTTAGAAAAGAGATACAGATGTCAGGCAGTGAGATTTTACTATGTAGAGTGTATTGGTACCAATAAGCCTGATTTATTTTGCTTGTAAATTTTTCCAAGCAAAAAAATTTAAAGCCTTCTCTTCTGCTTTAGATGTCTAGATGTCCAAGGTCTTTTGACTTCTTAAAGGTGTATATTTTTATTTTTCTGTAAAGACAAAAACAAAATCCTGCCCAACCCTTGTTTGGCAAGTTTTTCTTACAACTTAAAGAATTGCCACATCAGTGGATGAGTTATTATTTGTCTTTATCAAGAGTTTTTTTTCTGTTTAAATCGAGTCTTTATTAATTTTGATGGTGTTCATAGTTTTTTTTTTTTTCAG
>PVIH01013923.1:39377-56346 GCA_004025045.1 Sigmodon hispidus
TTAAACGATAGGCATTAGGTTCTTTAATTGCTCTGGGAAGGTGTTTTCTTAACCATTACAGGATAAGACTGAAGTAGATTTGCTATGTGGGGAGGCTGCAAGAAGCCCCTCAGTGTGTTTTTGGAAGAAAAAAAAGTTATCTTGCCTGTCCTATGTTGACCTGTACTGATTGGTACATTGACTGCTTTTGCCATATCTTCTGCATACTCCAGAAGGGAGGGGCATTCTGTTGGGGTTATTCTTATTAAAAACATTGTTCCTAGGAATGCCTTGTTGGCAGTCCCTTTTCAGATGACCTTGTTTTCCACAGTTATAACATTTGATATTTTGACTTCTCTTGAAACCTCCAGAAATAACATTTCCTATACAATTATCATCATAGTTATAAGATTCCAAATTAATTGTTTCCCAGATCCAATCTTCTAAGGGTGCTGACTTTGCCTTTAATGACCTAATTATTCTTTTGCATTGTGAGTAAGCAAAATCTTTTTTTAAAAAAAGATTTGGGCTGGAGAGGTGGCTCAGCAGTTAAGAGCACCGTCTGCTCTTCCAGAGGACCAGGGTTCGATTCCCAGCACCCACATGGCAGCTAACAACTGTCTGTAGTTCCAGTTCCAGGCAAACACCAAGGCAAATAAATTAATAAATAAATAAAGTTAAAAAAAAGATTCATTTATTTATCATGTACACAGTATACAAAAGAGGGCACCAGATGTCATCACAGATGGTTATGAGCTGGGAACTGAACCCAGGACCTCTGAAAGAACAGCCAGTGCTCCCAACCTCTGAGCCATCTCTTCAGTCTGTGAGTTAGCATTTTTCAAAAGCCATATTCAATTATTATCTTCCTAGCTTCTGAATCTGGTACTGTTCTATTTACTGCTAAAGTCAATCTTTCTAAGAAATCTGTAAAAGTTTATTTTGGCCTTTGGATCACTTTTGTAAAAGATTCAATTTTCTTTCCTACTTCTCCAATTCTATCCCAAGCATTCAAGGCTACCATTTGCATAAAGCCAGGCTATGGCTCTTCATATAAATATTGCCTTTCTACATTAGCATAATCTCCCTCCCCAAGAATTTGGTCTTGGGAGATTTCAATTCTCCTAGCCCTACTTTGTTTTTCAATGGTTTTAGCTTTATCTTTCCACCAGTTCTTCCATTGTAATTGGGGATCAGCTTCTAAAACTGCTATAACCATATTTATCAAGTTTTTAGGTATAATTCTATTTATTATAAGTTGACCATGAGTTTAACATCTGCTTTACAAATGGTGAGTGCATGCCATGTGAAACTATTGCTTCCTTGAATCTCCTTAAGTCTAACATTTGCACAAGAGTCCATTCAACTTTTGCACAGTTCTTATCATTTGGCAATTCCTGTAAAGTTATTGGATATAATAAAGTTGGCAATTTGAAAGATTTAGACTGTTTCTCTATAATTTCATGAGGCAATGTTGAAATTGGTTCTCTTTTAAATTCCTCTGTCTGGGTTTGAATATCTTTATGATCTTTCTTAATAAAGTTTTCTAATATTTGTATCTTGGCACTCATACAAACCAACTTTTTAAGGGCTAAAACAAGAATGATCAAACAATAATTATAATAAACATTGCACTAATCTCATCTGTAAGGATTCCCAGCACACAGCAGCCACATGGTAGACCCAACATGGTGCTGGGTGAGATAAGAAATCCTGGAATGCAGTGGCCACATGGTAAAGCCAACATGGTGCTGGCAGAACACGCCGTATATGGAGGGCATGCCCTTAGGTGTGGCTATGTAATCCATGCCCACCTGTTCTCTTAAAATGGGCTGCCACATGGAAATCTCTGTCTTCTCTCTTCTGCTTCTCTGCCCCTGTACTTGCGTAACTCTCCTGAATAAACTCTCGTGCGGCCCTAGTAGTATGTGCATCTGATCTCACATGTGAAACCATCATTTTGGTGCCGTGACTTGGATAGGCTCTCTCCTAGGCTTAGGTGCACATAGGCCGGGAGATCCTGACTCAGAGCTCACTACCAGGCCACCTTCCATCTGCTCTGCTGCAGCATGGTCCAACACCACTGCCCTAGATTGGTAAGTTTTTCCTTTCCAGTTAGTGTAATCACAAATTATTGTCTCCAGAAAAGCATCTGGCTTTCTGGTAGTACTCTACCCTCACAGAGGATCACCCCTAGCCATGATCTTCACTGGTCATGGCTGGTCTTTTCACCTGATACTCATTTCTGGCCTTCCCTGCTATTGAAGACCAGACCAGATCCTTGGATCTTGTTCCTGGACTCTGTCCCCAGGGTTCTGCCCTAACACCCATTGTGGGTGCTGACAAGTTTCTATTGATAGTGCATTGGATGCCCACTATAGGTGCTGACCAGTGCCTGTGTGGCAACACTGGGTTTGTATGCCCACTCTTGAGAACTGAAGAGTTTTTAGGGGTGGCATGCATTGGTTTGGGCTTTGCTCTGAAGCCTAACCTGGATGCTGATGAGTGTCTAGGGGTAGCTAGCACGGTTTTTAAGCCCACTCTCATGGTGGTTTGCATTGTTTCGGACATTGTCCCAATGCCAACTCTAAGAGTTGATGAATATCCTTAGCGGTAGTTTCCGTTGTTCCCCCAGGACCACTCCTTGGCTGGGTGATGACTGACCCAGATTTACTGGTAGAATTCCTCCCTCTGGGCCTCAGTAATGAAGAATGAATCAGCAGAAAATGTCTCTCCATCCTACCTTTAGGATGCATTCTTGGGACTCTCATGCTGCTTAGCTTTTGTGCCTGGCCTAGACACCACCAAGCTTATTTGTTATTGCACAAAGAAATGGCCTAAGTACCCCTTAGATAGTAACTCAAAAATAGCCATCTAACAGCTTGCTGGACCTTGATATTTTACAGGAGCTAACTTTTGCAAGCATACAGGCAGATAAAAAGTTTCCTGGGGGCTGGAAAGATGGCTCAGAGGTTGAAAGCACTGACTACTCTTCCAGAGATCCGGGGTTCAATTCCCAGCACCCACATGGCAGCTCACACAATCTGTAGTTCCCAGTTCCAGGCAAACACCAAGGCAAAAAAAAAAAAAAAGTTTCTCTATGTCTATGTGTAGAGGCCTTTATACTTGGGTCATCAGTGAGTCAGGCTTGGGTCTGTGGATTGAAAAGACAGACGCTTGGATCATTCATCCAATGAGAATGCCATTTATTGAAAGTCAATCTCAGACTTATATACCTGATGCTTTCAGGGGTGTAGCACAGTGGAAATTCCCCAGGTAGGTGGAAAATTACTGACTCCAGGTGAACAGCTGAAACTTCCTCATCTAACATCCGCCTCCCACCCTGCAAGAAGGCAGAAACATACCGGACAGGGTGTAGAGCATGGAATGCAGCTAACAATCCACAGGCTATGTCCTTCAAGGCTCAGAGTGCTGGTGAAGGTCAGAGCAGGGACCTGTATCTATGTCTTTCCATATATCAGCTCTAAGCCTTCTCTTGTAGCTTCCTTTTCTTGGAGTTTCCCTATCTCTTTTCATATCTCAGCTCTAAACTTTCTCTTCTGGCTTTCTGATCTCCCGCCATTTGTTTATAGCCACACAACAGATCCTTCTCTGGAACCCCCACATTTCAAATCTCAACCCTTACCTGCAACTCCTCCAACCTCTTCCTGTCTGGGAACTCCAAACATGGTGCCTACATTTATCCCACCAGTCAGTAGCTCTCATGCTCCTTAGAATCCAGATCCAGTTCTCCCTCTGTGGGAAGTGGCTGGTGTAGATGCGGTAGTAAAAGTCTACATCCTGTTTCCTCTGCCAGAACTTTCTCAGGTAGAAAAAAAATGGGCTCTTGAGGGAAGGCAAGTTTGGAAACAGGCCAGAATTCATGCAGATGAGGTTCATCAGATAAAATAGCACATCCCTGGGAGCCGAGGCTGTTCCAGATGTAGGCCCACGGGAATTATAATACACCAAGGTGGGTCTTAACCAGAGACAATTTTGTGACCTGGC
Source organism: Sigmodon hispidus (assembly GCA_004025045.1). Classification (NCBI taxonomy): domain Eukaryota; kingdom Metazoa; phylum Chordata; class Mammalia; order Rodentia; family Cricetidae; genus Sigmodon; species Sigmodon hispidus. The sequence continues at coordinate 43,365 of PVIH01013923.1, forward strand.
AAGTCTACGTAGAGCTGCTCGGAAGCCTGTCAATTTTGAAAAAATGCAAGAGAGTACAGGATAAACAAGAGAATCTGTCTCAGTTTTTTTTTTTAACTTTATTTATTTATTATTTATTTATTTGCCTTGGTGTTTGCCTGGAACTGGAACTACAGACAGTTGTTAGCTGCCTGTGGGTGCTGGGAATTGAACCCGGGTCCTCTGGAAGAGCAGACGTTGCTTTTAACCGCTGAGCCATCTCTCCAGCCCCATCTGTCTCACTTTTTTAAATGCCTCACAAATGTGCTCTCACACTATGCTACCCTAGATCCTGAGAGCACTGAGTCCCATTTTTACCCAGAGCTACCCCGACATCAGAGCTACACTTAGACCTTGAGAGGGGACCACTGACTCCACAGACAGAAGTCTTAGTGCTGGCTTTTAAGGTGTATCACAAGAGAGATGAAAAAACACACCAGAAAATATACCTACTGCTTGCCAAAGCTGTCTGACCTGCTCCATTGTCTCCTCCATTGCAGAGACCTAGACCTTCTGGTGTGTGCTTTAAGTGTGGCCAGCCTGGCCACTGGCCTCTGCTCTTGCCTAGCCTCACAGAGGCTATTTAGTCTTTGTCCTGGATGCCATCAAGGGAATGCTGGTCTAAGTGACTGTTCCTGAGCCCCATGTGGCAGGGGGATATTACACACAGACCACTCCCTGGCTGATCTCCTAGGCTTAGCTGTGAACAGTTGATGCTGCCAGGGCTGCCCTAACCCAACCACCTTCATCAAGGAAAGGAGGTCTTGGATCTGGGGCAGTCCATCTCCTTCCTCATGGACAACAGGAGCCACATACTCAGTCCTGCAGGGGTCTCACCTCTTTTCTAGTCTCTATTGTCAGGATGGGAAGCAAACAATTCCGGCCTCATTTGCTACGACCACTTAATTGCATTTTCAGAAATATCCCTATCACCCACTCATTTTTTTGTCATGCCAACCTTCCCTGTACCCCTAATGAGAAGAGATTTTTTAGCTAAAGTAGGAGCTAGTCACCACATTTCGCCTGAATCCAGACTCCACTATAGCCTTTTCCTTGCTTCTCTTCCTATATGCTCTACCTGTCAGCTCTAGCCACCCATATCCTCTTCCAGCCTCCCAGGTGGACCCCCAGAATCTTTATGTCACTAGACACATTTCCCTAAAATTCCGCATCTCTGAGTTTTCCATTCTAGAGCCAAAGTTGAAGTTGAGATGGTCACCAGCAAAAACACTCCAAGGTATTGTGCCCCACCCTTCTCCTCCTCTACAGACTGACCCTGCAGCTGCTCCTTCCGGAGAATGGAAAAACCCAGCAGCTATCTTACCATCAGAAAACAGTGGACCGCCACCCCCTGGAGACTATACAAAGGAACTAGGAGCCATTTTTAGAGCTAATAACAGGTAAAACATACTGTTCCCCCACCCCCCAGCACCAAAGGAAAGGAACCAGAAACCATTTTAACAGACCCAGTAACAGCAGCGTACCCTCACTATATACCTCACTTGCCAAGGTTCTCTTACTAGCTCATAGTTTTGTTTCCAGCTCCAGAAAATCAGAATTCATCATCCCATGCCTTAAACTCACCTAGACTGCAGGAAATGAGTTGCAAAACCCAGCAGACCTGTTATGCCCTGGCAAGGCCCCCACAAAGATCACCAGAGACACCAACTCTTCGAAATGCAAAAACAAGGCTTATTGAAAATTATTACAAGTCACGCAATAAGTGTCCCTGTCCGGCACACAGGTGTGACAGTGGCCAGAGGCCATGCCGCCACTTTGGGAGCTGGGTTTTTAAAGGCAGGGTTACTTGGAGTCAAGAATGCAGGTGTGCTGTAAATTAGCTCATGCTCTGGGACTTTTTACAGTTTAACATTCCTGGACCCCAGCTGGGTGGTGTGGGTGGCAGTTTTTACTGCCTTAGGGGTAGACCATCCAGGTGTCCTTAGGTGGTGCTTAGCTCATTATTTCTTGGAGCTGGAATGTGAAACTGAACTCTTATTTTATCTCTACTAGGCTACTAGAATAAAAAAAAAATGGAATTTCTTGAACTAAGTTTACTCTCTTCAGGCCATCCCCCAGAGGATACAGTTCTCATCTTCCGAAAAGACAAACTTCATCCTTAAGACAGCTTGAAGCAGCCTTAAGAGACCATTGACCGGGGGCTGGAGAGATGGCTCAGCGGTTAAGAGCACCGTCTGCTCTTCCAGAGGACCCGGGTTCGATTCCCAGCACCCACATGGCAGCTAACAACTGTCTGTAGTTCCAGTTCAGGCAAACACCAAGGCTAATAAATAAAAGTTTTAAAAAAAAAAAAAGAGACCATTGACCCTGTTCCTGTAGTCCATTTTCCCTTGGCCCCGCCCACATAAACCTGGCTTTCTTTTTATAATTAACATAAGGGTGAGTTGTAATGATTCCTGGCATCTAGCAGTCATGTGGTAGACCCAATACGAATCCAGGTGAAATAAGAAATCCTGGAATGCAGTGGCCACTTGGTAAAGTCAACATGATGCCAGCAGAACATGCCCACATAGGGAGTGTAAGGATTCCTGGCATTCCATGTAGCTGAGCCTACTACCTGGCTCAGATGGGATGTACCTTGCACAGAGGCACGCCCCTGGGCGTGGCTACATAAACCCTGCGGCACTGCGTACAGAAACACCTCCCTGGACCAATGACGCATATCCGTGCACTCCCCTTCCCTTAAAAGCGACTGTGGGGGCTGGAGAGATAGCTCAGTGGTTAAGAGCACCGTCTGCTCTTCCAGAGGACCCGGGTTCGATTCCCAGCACCCACATGGCAGCTAACAACTGTCTGTAGTTCCAGTTCCAGGCAAACACCAAGGCAAATTAATAAATAATAAATAAATAAAGTTTAAAAAAAAAAGCGACTGTGAGCATGTGCTCAGGTCCTTTTCCTCTGCTCCCTCTCTGACTTCTGTCCTGCTCTTCTGCCTCTTCACCCACCTGGGACTCTTCTCTTAAATAAACTCTAGTGTGTGGCCTTGTTAGTTTGTATTTGCTCTCATTCGAGGAACTAATAGGGAGGGCAAGCCCCTGGGCGTGGCTATGTAAATCCCTGCCCACCTGCTATCTTTTTTTTTCTAGCCATAAGTAAAATGTATTTAAGCACATTGTAGTTTGTTTTAATGTATATAACATGATACATATTCACAAGATTTACATTTTGTGTCATACCAATCTGGGCCACTACACAAAACACTTTAACATCTATCTGTAGCAGCTGTACACAATCTGTTCTAAAGTCATAGGCATCATCATCCTCTTCACTCATTTTATCCAAGGCAAACGATCTGTCAGATGGCTTACCTGCTGTTGAGTCCTCTTAAAAGGGGCTGCCCCATTGAGGTCTCTCTCTTTTCTTCTGCTTCTCTGCCCCTGTATTCACCTGGCAACTCTCCTGAATAAACTCTTGTGTGGCCCTGGTAGTGTGTGTCTGATTTCATGTGTGAAACCATCACATCTATATTAACTATCCTCTCCTTCAATGGCTTCATTTCCAAATCACCTAGAGTGCTATGAAACAAAGACCAAATTCCTTCCAGCTTAATGTTTCCCAGTTTTTAATGTGAGGAAAAAATTCTTTCTTAAACTAATTCCTTGTTTTATGAAATTCCAATTGACTAACAAAATCTGCTGATAATGATGATTCAGATGAGTGAGAAGTGAGGCAGCTACCTAGTGTGCCGGCAGCTCAAGAGAAAGGTCTAAGAAAACACTCTCACCCACCGTGAGAGTGTAGTAGCATGATTTTGGGTTGTAAGAAAAGAAGACTCTGAGTCAAATATCAGGGGAAGGCTGAAATATCAGAGAGAGAAAGTACCACAGTAAATTCTTACCAAACTGTCCTGCAACTTTCTCAGCCTCACTCCTGGTCGCTTCTGTCGGTGGCTTCTGTTTCTGCCTGGTTTCTTTTTCTTTTTCTTTTTCTTTTTTTCTTTTTTTTTTTTTTTTAAAAAAAACTTTATTTATTTATTTGCTTTGGTGTTTGCCTGGAACTGGGAACTGGACAGTTTTGAGCTGCCATGTGGGTGCTGGGAATTAAACTCAGGTCCCCTGGAAGAGCAGTCAGTGCTCCTAACCGCTGAGCCATCTCTCCAGCCATCTGCCTGGTTTCTGTCAGCCCTTATATACTCTATCCCATCCAGGTTAGGATTAAAGGCATGTAGTCTTGAACTCACAGAAACAGAAGAAGTTCTGTCTCTGGAGTTATGGGATAAAGGTGTAGGTCACCACTCCCTGTGCTGAGATTAAAGGTGTGTGTGACTGACTCTCAGCTGTTTATCCTTGTATTCAAGGATCAAGGATTTCCTGAGCTGTCTGCTTAGGATTTGACTGTGTGGTCTCTCTGATATCCCAGGATTTATTAAATATTTAACATATATCCACAGGAGAGGGAAGCCGTTGTCTGAAAAAGTCACCCAAGTGATCATGGAGAAGAAACGTGTGGCAGAAACTGCCTAAAAGGCAGAGCTGGCTGGACAGTAGCTCCAAATGGAAAACCTAGCCAACGTAGTAGTGACTCCAGCTACATGTAGATCTGGCCTATGCCAATGGCTGCAAAGCCACAGGCAATCAGATTTTTTTTTCAAGTATGTGCCACAAAAGTTGAACACCAGATATTGCACAAATTCTATTTGATATTATAATAAAAACCCAGAGCCAGATATTGGAGAAAAGCTGAAATAACAGAGATACAGAAACAAACCAAAGCCAACTTTTCACCAAGACGACTGACTCCTCAGGCTTGCTCCATGAATCCTCAGACCTCAAGCCTCTCCATCCTCAGCTAAAAAGGAATGTGCCAGGAAAAGCTGATCTCCTCCCTCTTCTTCCTCTCTGCCCAGATAAATATCTCACTTCCTGATTCAACTTTCCTAGAGCTAAGATTAAAGGTGTGAAGCACTGCTGTCTGGTTGTTTTTTTTTTTTTTTTTTTTTTTTTTTTTTTTTTTTTTTTTTTTTTTTTTTTTTTTTTTTTTTTTTTTTAAACTTTATTATTTATTTATTTATTTGCCTTGGTGTTTGCCTGGAACTGGAACTACAGACAGTTTTTAGCTGCCATGTGGGTGCTGGGAATCGAACCGGGGTCCTCTGGAAGAGCAGACGGTGCTCTTAACCACTGAGCCATCTCTCCAGCCCCTGCTGTCTGGTTGTTAAGACTTGAACTCATAGAGATCCAGATGAATCTCTGCCTCCCAAGTGATGAGATTAAAGGCATGGGTCACCACTTCCTGACCTTCATGTCTTGGCTCTGTGGATGGTTCTGTCCTCTGATATTTCTGACTATTAAATATACAATATATCGCCACATGCCTGGCCTTAGCTTGAACTGTTTCTAGCTAGCTTTTATTAACTAAGTTATCCCATCTATCTTTTGCCTCTGGGATTTTATTTTTTTCTGTTATATATACCTTTTATCTTACTCTGTGGCTAGTTGTGTAGCTGGGTGGTTGGCCCCTGGCATCCTCCTTTCCTCCTTTTCTTATGCTTTGATCTTCTTTTCCAAGATTTTTCCTCCTGTTTATTCTCTCTGTCTGCCAGCCCCTCCTGTTCTTTCTCCTGCCTTGCTATTGGCTGTTCAGCTCTTTATTAGACCAATCAGGCATTTCAGACAAGTGAAGTAAAACAACTTCACAGAGTTAAACAAATTCAACATAAAAGAATGCAACATGGGCTGGAGTGTTGGCTCAGAGGTTAAGAGCACTGGCTGCTCTTCCAGAGGGCCTGAGTTCAGTTCCCAGCAACCACATGGTGGCTCACAACCATCTATGAGGAGATCTGGCGCCCTCTTCTGCCTTGTAGGCACACATGCTGTCAGCACACTGTATACAAAATAAATAAATCTTTTTTAAAAAGAATGCAACACATCTCTGCATCATTAAACGAATGTTCCACAGCATAAACACATGTACCACATCTTCAACTAATATTTCACAACATCAGATCCCCTGGAGTTGAAGCTGCAGGCACTTTGAGAGCCAGTGGATGTGAGTTTCTGGAAACCTGACCTGAGTCCTCTGGAAGAACAGGAAGGGCAGTTCATTGCTAAGCATCTCTTCAGCCCTTGATAAAAATCTAGAGTCATCTGGGAAATGGGCCTCTGGCCATGCCTATATGGGGATTATCTGATTACATTAATTAATATGGGGAGACTAATCTTAATTATAGTACAACCATTTCCTGGTCAGGGGATCCTGCACTGTATAAAGTGTAGAAAGCAGGCTGAGTACTCGTAGGCACACATTCATTGCTTTCTTTCCTAACTGTGGATATAATAGGACTGGCATTAAGCTCCTGCCTCCTTGGTGCAGCAGATTGTACCTTGAATGGGGAGCTAAAATAAAGCACTTCTCCTTTGAGTTGCTTTTGTCTGGGATTTAACACAGAAACAGAAAGAGTAACTAGGATACCTGCTAAGGCTCATTCAACCATTAGTCTTTTTATTTTGTCTGTATACATCTATGCATTCTAGAAAATTCATCAAATGGAACCATAAAATTTGTGGCTGTTTGTGACTTCAGCCTCATGATGGACTGAAGAGAGAAAACTTAGCTCAAGAAACTCCATTTTGCATTCTAGTAGCTATTTTATAAAAATGTAAAAGAAAGTTTAGTTTCACATTTCTGGCAGGGGCTGGGGAGCTGCCCAGGTATGGGAGAAGAATTGTCATGCCTGATCAGTCCTGGGAAAAGAACATGTCCTAAAAGACTAGATCTAGCAGGGGCTTCCCCAGTCTGAGAGAAGAATAGCTTCCTACCTGCCCAGCCCTGGGAGATTAGCCAAGACATCTGCCCAGTTCTGGGAGAGGAATAGATTCTTGCTTTCTCAGTTCTGGGAAAAACCAACCACCCCAGGTAGGGTCCCAGTGGAGTCCATCCAGGCAGAGTCTGAAGATTCTCTGGGGAAGAAAGGCCCTAAGCATGAGCCAATCAGTAGCACGCCAGCACCCTATCTCCAAGCAACCAACTTTGCTGTAACTTTGCCCATAAAAGATCCCTTGTGGAGGCTGGAGAGATGGCTCAGAGGTTAAGAGCACTGACTGTTCTTCCAAAGGTCCTGAATTCAATTCCCAGCAGCCACATGGTGGGTCACAACCATCTATAATGACATCTGGTGCCCTCTTCTGTATACTGTATACATAATAAATAAATAAATCTTAAAAAAAAAATCCCTTGTAACCAAAGACAGGAGCTGCTTCTTGCTCTGTTATCACAGAAGCTGAAGTATGCTCCCTGCCTGGCTTGTATTGCGCTGCCAATAAACCTTACTGTTGCATTCCGGACATCCCTGTCTCTGGTGGTCTCTCTGGGGGGTCAAGCTCTGGGCATAACATGGACTTCTTTTCATTGCCATAATATTTTCTAGGTCTGTTTGTTTTTCTTACAATTAGTTTTTTTTAAAAAAACAAACTAACACAAAAACCAAGCAAACAACAAAACAAACCCACTGCTTAGGGGCTGGAGAGATGTCTCAGTGGTAAAGATCACTCACAGGCCTTTCAGAGGATTGTTTGATTCTCAGTGCCTATGTGAGTGCTCATAACCTTCTTAACTAGTTCTGAAGGATCTGATGCCCTCTCCTGGTCTTCTCAGGCACCATGCTCACAAGTGGTGCATAGACATATATGCTAGCAAAGATCCAGACACAGAAAATTAATGAAACAAAGCATTGTAGCCCGGCCTGACCTTGACTTCAGCATCTCCAGTCTTGTCCACTGAGTGCCTGGACTACAAGCACACACAGCAGAGTCCCCTTGAAGCCACAGTTCTGAGCATTTGGACTGTCTCCACGATTTGGTCACTGTGAACAGAGTGGTTGTACACTTGTTTGAACATCTGTTTTCAGTTCTCTTGGGCATGTGCCTGAAAGGGATTGCTGAGTGATGTGGCCCATTCTTTCTAATTTCCTGGGGAACCGCCAGGTCCTTTTCCACAGCTGCCGAGTGATGTTTTCCCGCCAGCAGCATAAGTGGGATCCAATTCCTCCGTAACCTATCGACATTTGTCATTGTCTATCTTATGTAGAGAGCCATCCTAGTGGATGACAGTAATATGTCACAGTGGTATTGATTTGTACTTCCTTGGTGACTACAAGGGTGGATACTTTTTCACTATTTTGTACCTTCTTTGGACATGTTAGTTCAAATATTTTGCTTTTTTCCCCTTCAGAACCAGGGATAGAACATAGAACCTTGTACGTGCTAGGCAAACCCTTGACCACTAGGCTATACTCCAACCCCTCTTTTAATCATTTTATTTACCTTATTTTCTTCTTTTTCTTTTTATTTTACAAACCTCTAGCAAGTTTTATTTATCTAATATGTGTGTAGGGGTCACATGCATATGTGTGGAGATCAGATCATAAAAAGTTGGTGTTTTTTTTCCCCTTTTACTTTGTAGATTCTGGGGACTGAACTCAAGATGAGACTTGGTGGCAATTGTGTTTATTCACTAAACCATCTTGCTAGCCCTATTTTGTTAATTTTTTTATTGCTGGGCCTGCTGTGAGATTATACTCTTATACATTGTAAATATTTGTCCCTCCTATTGGTTTAATAAAATGCTGATTGGCCAGAAGGCAGACCGGAAGTGTGGATAGGGCTACCAGACTAAGAAAACTCTGGGAAGAGGAAGAGCAGAGCAGAGATGTCAGGGAGAAGCAGGAGAATCGAGATGAGGATGCTGCTCTGAGAATAGGTATTAAGCCACATGGCTAGTCATGGGTTAGTTTAAGAGTAAGAATTAGCAAGTAATATGCCTGAGCCATAGGCCAAACTGCATATAATGAACATAAACTTCTGTGTGATTCTTTGGGACTAAGAGACTGTGAGTCCAGACCTTGGAGACTAGGCTGGATGATCTAGAAACTTCTTACTACACTGGGCGTTAGGCTTGGTAATACACCCTTTAACCTTAGCATTCCAGGTGAATCTCTGATTTTTCAGGTCAGTCTAGTCTACATAACAGATTCCAGGCTAGCCAGAGCTACACAATAGAGACCCTGTCCAAAATAAATATATAAATTTATTTCATTTTGATTATGTGTCTATTTGTGGGAGGGTATGTGTGTGTGGTCTCTATGTATAGAGCCTGAGCCCACAGAGGCCAAAGGAGGGTGTTGGATTCTTGGAGGTGGAGTTACAGATGGTTATGAACTACCATGTGGGTGCTAGGAACTGAACCTGGGCCTTACATAAAAGCAGCCAGTGTTCTTAACCACTGAGCCATCTCTCCAGCCATAATTTATTAGATTTTGAGAACAGGTCTTATGTATCCCAGGCTGACCTCAAATCTCCTTGAACTCAAGAACCGCCCCTTTCTGCCTTTCCTGCCCCTGCCTCCGGAGAGCTAAACCACATGTGGTCAAAGTCTTGCTAGGGACTGAACAGAGGGATCTGTGTCCACTAGATAAGTCTCTGCAAACTGAATGAGATCTACAGTACATATTTTTTAAAAAGATTTATCTTTATTTTATGTGCATTGGTGTTTTGCCTGCATGTATGTCTGTGTTAGGGTGTCAAATAATTTGGAGCTGGATGGATTACAGACAGCTGAGAGCTGCCATGTGGATGCTGGGAACTGAACTCAGGTCCCCTGGAAGAGCAGTCAGTGCTCCTAACCGCTGAGCCATCTCTCCAGCCTCCCCATCTCTCTGGCCCCTACAGTACAAGTTTTTAATGCTGATGTAGTTCATCATTCTTTGCATGTGTTCTTGGAATTGCAGCTCCTAAGCTTGTTCATGGAAGACATTTCTAATCAGTTAATTATGGTATTCTTTCTTGCTAAGCTGGGATGCATCCTACACCGAAATTTCCTTCAGCATAGTGTATAGGCTTTGTGTTGGACTGCAGGCTCTGGAGACAATTGGGAGGATTCAGATCCCTAGCAGTGCTACCCACTAGTGGTGGTGTTTTCGTTACGGTAGCAACACTTCTCCAGGAGATCAGAACCAGGATGCAGGAGGAAGAAGATAATGATGATATTTCCCATGAATTCTCTTTCCTCAAGCTGGATTTAATTGGAGCTCAGGCAGAACTGGGAATCCAAGAAATGAAGGAAGGTGAGCATGGCAGCACACGCCTCTAATCCTAGCACTCAGGAGTCACAGAGATCAAAGTTAGCCTCAGTACATATCACGTTTGAAAGCGTGGACTACGTCGACCCTATTTCAAACAAGATGAAGGGGCTGAGGAGAAGGCTCAGAGTGTTGCAGGGTATTCAATCATACTGTGAACCCTGAGTCTGCATTGGTTTCAGTTAAATAAAAATAACCTTGCTTTGGGAGGCAGAACCAGCATCTAGTTGACAGAAAGTAACCACAGAGAGTCAGAGGGAGTCTGGAAGACGACAGAGATGCTCACAGGAGGTAGTAGGAGAGGGCGTTGAGTGTAGCAGTTCTTTTTGGTTTGGTGGAGAGGAAGGAGACACCTGTGAAGAGCTTTGCTTCTCAACCTCGCTAAACCAGCAAGTTTTCACCCCAGCCTCTGACTCCGGAGTCTTATTGATGAATAGAATGAGAGATCTAGTTAAAAACTACATTTGGTGGCAGTGGCAGAAGGCAGATCCAGCACGACCTAAAAGCCCCACAGGGCCACTGCCTGAGAAGCAGAGCCACAATTACTGGCTGAAACAGCAGTAGATTCAGGTGCAGCTGCTGTGCCAACAGGAAAATAACATAAAGGGCTGGAAACTCACACATACGTTAGTGGGCATGGTTGCCTACCTGTAATTCCAGCCTTCCCAGGAGCTCTAGAGGGGACTGAGTGACCATGCCTCAAAGAATAAGGTAGAAGAGAGATTGAGGGTGACTTCTGACATCTACTTCAGGCTTCCAGATGCATGCATACTCACACAAAGTGTATACATGCACACAAAACGTCATACACACAAGAAATAGAAAACAAAACAAATGAAACACACAGGAAATCTTGGTGTGTCCCCTTGAAGCTTACTGGCCATTCTGTAAGTTAAAGGCCAGCCTGTGTTACATAGTGACTTCTAGGCTAGCCTGCTTGACACTTCACACAGCTCAGGAATCTACTGTCTTTTACAGGCAGATTCTCTAAGGAAGGCAACTTCTCTTTTCCTAGGGAAGACTACCCCCGTTTGCACAGGAGGCTTTGCTTCTGGGTTCCTTCCTGCATCCTGTTGTCTAAAGCTGATCCTGGCTTTAGCAGGAAGGACATGGATGTTCACTTCCTGCTGGCCCAGTAAGCTCGGAGTTATTCCTATAGCCAAGACCCAAATGAAACTTGAGACCCAGCTCTGCTGCTTTCTTTGTTATGCGTTTTTTAAATTATTACATTAATTAATTAGTTTATTATGTGTATGTTTACCCACACAAGTGTCACAGAGTGTATGCAGAGTCAGAGGACAACGGACAGAAGTTGATGCACACGTGTGTGAGCACGCATGCCATAGTTTGCATGTGAAGGTCAGATAACAACTTGGAGTAGACAGGTTTCTCCTTCCACTGTGTAGGTCCTGAGGCTTGAACTCGGATCATTAGGCTTGGCAGCAAGTGCCTTTACCCACTGAGCCATATCATAATCCCTAGAGAACTTCTTTTTTAAAAATTATCTATGAGCTGAAGAGATGGCTCAGTGGCTCAGAACACTGGACACTTTTCCAGAAGACCAGAGTTTGAGTTCCAGCACCTACATGGCAGCTCACAACTCCGTAACTCTATTTCAAGGGAATCTGACACCATCTACTGCCTTCCTCTAGTACTGTGTACATGTAGTGTATAAACACACAATGCACACAGGTACATGCACATTAAAGAAATAAACTCTTAAAAATTATTTCTTGAAGCCAGGAGATGGTGGCACATGCCTTTAATCCTAGCACTTAGAAAGCAGAGGCAGGGGGATTTCTGTGAGTTCAAGGCTAATCTGGTCTACAAAGTGAGTTTCAGGACAGCTAGAGAGCTACACAGAGAAACCCTGTTCTTGAAAACAGAACCAACCAACCAACCAAACAAATAACATAGCTGGGCAAATGACTTTAATCCCAGCACTCAGGAGGCAGAGGCAGATAGATCTCTGTGAGTTCAAGGCCAGCCTGGTCTATATAATGAGTTCCAGGACAGCCTGTTACACAGAGAAATCCTATCTCAAAAAAAAATTATTGGGGCTAGAGAAATAGCTCAGAGGTTAAAGAGTACAGGACCCAAGTTTAGTTCCCAGTTCCCATACAGTGGCTCACAACCATCTGCAAATATAACTCCAGGAAATCTGATGTCCTCCTCTGGCCTCTTCAAGCATCAGCATTGCACAAATTCTACTTGATCTTATAGTAAAAACTTGGAGCCAGATATTGGGGAAAAGCTGAAAGATCAGAGAGACAGAGAAACAAGCCACAGCCACTTCTCACCTAGCCACTTCCTACCCTGAAAGGGAAAGATTCTTCAGACGGAGAGGGAAGGGGCGCAGGCAAAGGGCTGAACTCCTGCTTCTTCCTACCTTACTTTCCTTCTCTGCCCAGCTGGTTCAACTTTCCTAGTGCTAGGATTAAAGCTGTGGGCTTCCCAAGTACTGGGAGCATAGGTGTGGGATCCCAAGTGCTAGGATTAAAGGTGTGTGCTGTAACCACCTGACTCTGTTTAGCCTTGCACTCACAGAGATCCAGATGGATCTCTGCCTCCAGAGTACTAGAATTAAAGGCCTGGGTCACTAATCCCTAACGTTCAAGGCTAAATCTGTGGCTTGGCTCGATCCTCTGATTTTCAGGCAAAGTTTATTAAATACACAACATATTGCCACACACCAGCATATGTGTGGTACACAGGCATATGTGCAGGTAAAAGACCCATATATGTAAAATAGTTTTCAAAGAAAATGAGGTGGGAAGTAACTGAGAAAGATGCCAAATTCATTCTCTGGCCTCTATATGTTTGTTAAGCACCCCCCCCCCACACACATACACACACACACACACACAT
>PVIH01013924.1:0-56204 GCA_004025045.1 Sigmodon hispidus
TTTTGTTTGTATTTTCTTCTATTTCTTTAAGGCTTTTTTTCATATCTTCCTTGAGAGCTTTGATGATCATCAAAAAGGAATTTTTGGTGTTGCTTCCTTCTGTTTCCTCTTCATTGCTCAGTTCAGGTCTTGTATTTGTAAGATCGCCACTCTCTTCTGGAGTTACCATGTTGTCCTTTGTAGTATTATGTAATTTTTTACACTGACATTTGCCCATGGCTTCAGTGGTTCACGATTAGATGGGTCCTGGGCAATTGTGGCACTCGAGTTTGTGTGCCTCCTGTCACCTTTCTGGTCAGGGTCTGATTCTGTCTTTCAGAGACCCCTGCAGTTGTTGGTTCGCTCAGTTCGAGGTCATGGTGGGGAGCCGTGCAAATTCCCTCAGCAGGAGCTGTGGATGTGGTCAGGGACAGAGTTTACCTGCCCCTGATCCAGAGTGCGTTGGGATTCTGCAGACAGCACTCGGTCCCGGGAGCGGAACCGGAAGCAATGGGAGCTCAACTCTCCCTCCCAGGCTGGGATATAGGCGCTGAGGCCTCTTGCTCCCTCCTCACCTCTGGGCGGGGTCTGAATCTGCCCTTCAGAGACCCCTGTAGTTGGTTAGCTCAGTTCGTGGTCGTGGCGGGGTTTTTCCCTCAGCAGGAGCTGTGGATGTGGTCAGGGGCAGAGTTTACCTGCCCCTGCTCCAGAGTGCGGTGGGATTCTGCAGACCAAGTCTATATTTTCATGCCTGAATATCTTGAAATAAAAATATCAATTCACCATGCTTGTTCCAAAGATTTATTATCCTTTATACGATTTATTCCAGTGAACAATAAAAGGAACAATGAATTAAGGATTTCTAGTAGATAATATTCTATATCATTTGAAATAAGCCAGTCTAGGAAACAGGAGACCATAATCTTGAGGTCACTAATGAGAATAAGGGAATAGTCATACACTACACTTCAGAACACTGGCTGCGGTTCAGAATGCTGAGGGCTTCACTCAACTTTATGATTCTAATATTTTATGAGCCACCCAGATTTTTTTCCATCATTTTTTGACTATTCCAATGCTTTGGCTTTGCCTTTGCCTGTTGCTGGTGTGCCTACAGCCCAGGCCTTGTTGGTGCTCTTCACCCTGATTTTTTTCTTTTGGTTACAACCCTTTCTCTTCAATGCTGTCCATTTACCAACCCTTTCCAAATGGTTCTTTTTACATCTCAACCTATAACCCCTCATGCACCTGTGGCACCTACTCCTGAGTCTTTTTCAGTCTACTTGGGTAAGATCTAGGCCAATAGAGACTTGTTTCAAGGGAAAAAAGTGGATGGTGTGTGAAGAGTGATACCAGACATTGTCCCATGGCTTTTGCATGAACATATATATACACATGTACACATGCACACCTACACACACTCACACAAAGATACAAGACATAAACCAAAGACGTATTTTTGATGAGTGGAAAGAGATTTATAACATGTACGAAACAAGGGAGACACCACACCCAACATTTTTTTAAATATACATAGATTCTAGGAACCAAACTCAGGCCCCTGTGTTCTTCATGTAAGCATTTCAGTGACTGAGCAATCTCCCAGACCCTGGATTGTGTTAGATATTGGTTACATCTTTTCAAGAGAGGAGAAAGGTTCATAAAAGTTAGAGCATTATTGCTTTTTAAAAGATTTATTTACTTTTTATTTATGAGTATTTGTGTGAGCTTGAGTGAGTTGATGTGCACCATGTGTGTTTTCTGGAGCACATAAAAGCCAGAAGAGACCATTGGATCCTCTGAAACAGAAGTGGTCTTCTGAACATGGTGGTAGGGAGGCTACGAGGTTGCATGCTTGGGCTATGGAGGTCAGTAGTTCCGTCTCTTCCTCTTTCTTTTCTTCTTCCTTCCATCCTCCCTCCCTCCCTTCTTTCTTTCTTTCTTTCTTTCTTTCTTTCTTTCTCTCTCTCTCTCTCTCCTCCTTTCCTCTTCTCTTTCACAGAGCCTCATTATGTAGCCTAGGCTAGATTTGAACATTTGATCTGCTTGCTTCGGCTCTTGGAATGCTTGAGGTATAGCCATGTGCTTCCAAGTCTGGCATCCCCACATTCTCTATGCATGGAGATAGCAGAAGCATTTGAAGCTCATTTCATTATGTTGTTTGTGGAACAAGTTGTGAAATTTCATTTTAAGAAGAAATACAACCTTCAACTTTTTCCTAGCAAAAGATTTTGAGTTTTGGGCTCAAAAAACACTGAGATGGAGTGTCCTTTTGGGTGAGAGATTTAGAGAGTTAATTAGTTATAGAAAGACAGATGAGGGGGTGGAGAGATGGCTCAACGGTTAAGAGCACTGTCTGCTCTTCCAGAGGACCCGGGTTCGATTCCCAGCACCCACATGGCAGCTCACAACTATCTGTAGTTCCAGTTCCAGGCAAACAACCAAGGCAAACAAATAAATAAATAAATAAATGAAAAGTTATAAAAAAAATTAAAAAAAAAAAGAAAAAGAAAGACAGATGATAGCATAGTGGAGCTTCTGAGGAGAAATCAGCTTATGTGGTAGAGTGGAGGATCCTTCTTTTTTTTTTTTTTTTAAACATTTTTATTTATTTATTTATTTGCCTTGGTGTTTGCCTGGAACTGAAACTACAGACAGTTGTGAGCTGCCATGTGGGTGCTGGGAATCGAACCCGGGTCTTCTGGAAGAGCAGAGGGTGCTCTTAACCGCTGAGCCATCTCTCCAGCCCGGAGGATCCTCCTAACAGGGCTCAGAGGAAAGAGGAGGGTCTTTGCCTCATGTTTGAAGACAAGTCCAAAGTTTGTTATTCTTAGGTGGCATGAAAAAATAAGATGGTATTATATTCCAAGAAAGGGCTATGTGACTTTGAGGATGTGGGGGCTCATTAAGCCAAAGTGTATCTATCATATGATTGTGTTATGTGTAGCCTCTGATGGCTTAGAGTTTGTCATCCTGGGCCTGTGTACAAATAAGCTCTAAAGAAGGGGAGAGACAAGTTGGCATGACCCAAGCAGTGTATGGTCTGGGCTCTTAACATCTAAGCCATTTAAATAATTTCTATGTATGTCTCAATGAGAATTCTAGGATTCCAGTTTCCCTCTGTTCTGTGTTGTTTGTGATTCTAGAAAATACAACTTAGTTGTGCCTAGTCAAGGCTTACAAAAATTTGTAAATTTGTGTGCCAGGCTGAGCTTACACTCCAAGCCGCCTGCTCTGGGGCTCCCACTTCAGCTGTAGGCTCCACCAAAAGCCAGCCTCCGAAGCTTTGAGGTGTGAGCAGAAGTCAGTACCAGCAGCGCCGTCAGCTTTCCTTAGAGTCCTTCCTACACTAAACTGCTAAGAGATGATTTGAATCAAAAAATTTACATGCCCTCCGAACAGAATCATTTAAAAAATATGCTGTCATAGCAATGACTGGCTAGAAATGCATATGTCCAGTGTTGGCTTCACGCAGACATGGTCATCAGAGCTTAGACAGCAAAAGCATGTTCTTCTTAGAAAACGTCTTCCTTGAGTGTGACTATCAAGTTTACTTGATAGCATTAAGAACCAAAGTGTTTTTAATGTTGTTTGTAATCACAAGAAAGACTTACATTACAATACATTCTGACGCCTTCTCGTGGTCCTGTTTCTTCTGTCTCTACTTCATCTCACAGACCCACTTTGCTTCTTTTCCTTTGGGATGCCTTCAGCAAATTTGGTCTCCCTGCAGTCAGAGTCCGTGCCAGCATTTAGTGATGCACCAATGCAGAAAACAATGCTGGAGAGCTTTACCAGCAATTTAGCTTGCAGTTGATTTTATTTTTAAAAACTGGAGGTGGTTACAGCTCTTTGTATGAGCAGATAGAATTAGGTTAAAATGATTCTCTGTTTGCTTTCCTTTATCTGTCTCCTGTCTTCCCCCACCTCTAACTCTGGAATCAGACTATCAGGAATTCACAGTTAAAGGGGGAGTGTCTCATGGGAGAAAATACTTCTGCTTCCTGCTGAGAATAGTGATGACTTCGGCTGACACATTAAGGTATGGAGCAGCACAATGAATCTGAAAGGATCATATAGTCAAATTCAGATCCTGAAATAGATTCTTTGCCTATAAATTTTTCCACTTATTGTTTATAACACAATAAAGGCATAATAACTAATATACCCAAAGCATATTACTTAAGGTTTTCATACTTAGAACATATTTTGTATGTGTATGTACATGTGTTTATGTACAAGCATATATTTGCATTTACTTGCTAATGATATTTCTTATCCCAGGAAAGGATTCAATATTTACTAGACTGTATATAATATGAAAAGATAAATAGAGCTGAAAACAAAAAAAAAATAAGTAAATGAGAAGCTTAAATGAGGGAGAAGGATGTAGAGGATGCCTTAGTTACCTCTCTATGACTATGACAGGACATCATGACCAAGGCCACCTGTAAAAGGAAGAGTTTGTCTCAGAAGGTTAGAATCCACAGCCCTCTTGCCAGTGAGCAGGCAGGCATGGTGCTAGAGCAGTAGCTGAGAGTGTATGTCTTTAGAAGCAACCATGAAGCAGAGAAAACGCACTATAGGCCTTTGGACACTCAGCCCCTAGTGACACACCTCCTCCAACAAGGCCACACCTCCTAATCCTTCCCAATCAGTTTCACCAACTGGAGACATATTCAAATATGTGGCTCTATGGTGCCTATTTTCACTTAAGCTACCACAGCAAAGCTCTGTGGTATGAAATACAAGTTGTGCTGTTGTATGAAATATACTGTAAGCATGAACCTACTTTCTGACATTGGCTAGAGAACGTTCTAAACTCTCCAGCATGATGTCTGGAGGGATATAATCTGCAAACGGATGGGGCAAAACTATTCCTGATACTAACTAATGTCAGCAAGAAATATCTCCTCAAAAAAGTGTTGAAAAATTCTCAGTAACATCCGCTGAGTAAACAGGAATACATTTTACTTAGCTACTGTCCTCATGTGTGTGCCTTGCCATTGCCAACCCCCTTCAGAAGCAGACATGCTGTGTGTGTGCAGCTACTGACAAGCCTTGCAGATCTTTGAGGAGAAGGATAACAAAATGCTATCAATCCTCTAGATTAAATGAAGCAATAAAACCGTGACAGCCTAGGTACACAATATGAAAAATTGCCAATTTGTTTTTATCCTAGAAGTAAATAAAATTTCTCTTAGCATCATTATATAGCCTAGGATGGCCTTGAACTCCTACTTCCTTCTCTAGGGTGTTGAAATAGGCATGCACCACCATGTTATTAATTTTGCATTTTGGTGACCATTATTTGACTATGATTCCTATAGCTTCTTGTATTTGTATAAAGGAATCATGGTAGATATTAGAGGTTTTTTTTAAGTTTTCTTATGTTTCTCTTGTTTGTTTACCTAGTTCATTAGATATTTTATTCTCTCTGTCTCTGTCTCTCTCTCTGTGAGCACATGTAGAGGTCAGAGAACAGCTTACAGAGGTTAGGGGTTGGCTCTTTCCTCCTATCTCATGTGTGTAGTTGGATGTTTCTCAATCCTCCCTAACTCCCAAGGTCTGGATCTGTAGTCCTACATTTGCTTGTAAAATAATTAACTTGAAGGTTTAATTTTTTAGTAAATGCTGGGTCAGTAGTTCAGGCATATTGCTGACTAGCTCTTATGCTTCAGTTAACCCATAGTTCTTGGTTCCTTTGCTCAGCTCAGCATTCTCGTCTTCCTTTCTCTATGTCTGGCAGGCAACTCTTTTAGTTCTTGCTCTTCCCAGAGTTCTCTTAGTCTGGTAGCCCCACCTGTACTTCCTATCTGCCTTCTGGCCAATCAGCATTTTATTGAACCAATACAAATGACAAATGTTTACAATGTACAAGAGCACTCTCCCACACAGGTGTCCTAGGGATCAAACTCAGGCTGTCAGGCTTCCCAAGAAGTGCTTTAGTCACTGAAAAAATTTATACTCTTGCCATTGTTTTAGACTCAAAAAGACATTTATTTATAAAAATAATACATGGTCATTTTAAGAAGTTTAGCAAGCACAGTAACATAATTGGTGTAAAATTTAAAATCCTACCATTCAGAAGTACTTTGACATGTTATACAGTCTGTCTTCTTATGATTAACATATGTAGTGGCTTCATTTCTCAGGTTTATGAGGATGGCCTGATCATAATCAAAGAAACTAGCAATAGAGTTTTTCTGTTTAGGGATAAATAAAATTTTTGATTTTTGATTTACTTTGAACATATAGAAATTACTTAAAAACTATAAACTTGAAAGAAAAAACTAAAAACTAGACTTTGAACATAAGGACAGAGATTTGAAACTAATGATAATATCCATGGCCATATGCTCTTGACCTTTCAGTACTGACAAAAAAGAGGAGGTTATAAGAGACGTGAGGAGGAACACTCCAGACTGACAGACACGTGAAAAGGTCATGAAGTCAGGCTATGCTCTTCCGAGTGAGTGGCAGCTTTTTGTTCTACATTATTTTTAGACAAGGTCTCCCCTTGCAGCATTGGCTAACCCTGAGCAATCTGTGCAGACCATGCTGACCTTGACCTTCCAAGTGTTAGGATGTATGCCATTACGTCCAGCCTTTGTTATCTTCTTCATTCTTTCATTCTATCCTTTGCTCTTTCTTTGGCTTCCTCATTAATGTCTTAGTGCTCTTTCTCACTCCCTTTATTTTTCTTCCTTCTTTCTGTTTTACATTTTCTATCTTTTGTTGACCTATATTCTAGATGTTTCATGTCAAAATGCAAAAATACTGGCAAGATACAAAGCTTAAAACTGAATGTGAATTTTGATTCTAAGTGAAAAGCTTATATCAGTATTTATGGAGCAGGAGAGATGGCTCAGTGGTTAAAGAGCACTGGCTGCTCTTTCAGAGGACCCTGGTTCAATTCCCAGCAACCACATAGCAGCTCACAATTGTCTGTAACTCCAGTTATAGGTGATCTGACACCCTTACAGAGAAATATATGTAGACAAAACACCAATGCACATAAAATAAAAATTAATAAATTATTTAAAAAGGCATATGCCACTATGTCTGGCAATAATTTCTGTCTTTAGATGTTAGGTGGGGTAGTGATAGTGCATACCTTTAATATTATTTGTAGCCAGAAGTTTTTCTGTTCCATCCAGACCCCTTGGTTCAGAGAAAACTCTTCCATGTGTGGTCCTATAGCTGCTTATAAAATAATCACTCTGAGGCTTATCTTAATTATAAATTGTTTGGCCAATGGTTCAGGCTCATTACCAACTAGCTCTTATAACTTAACCCATTTCTATTAATCTATGTATTGCCATGTGACTCTGTGGCTTTACCTGTGTCTCATTACATCTTGCTTTCTGGGAGGCAGTCTGCAGCACCTTTTCCTCACTCCACTTTCCTTTGTTTTTATCTCTGCTTGGATTTCCAACCTGCCTCTAAGTAGCCTTGCCATAGGCCAAAACAGTTTCTTTATTAACTAATGATAATCAAGCATATTCATAGCATATAGAAAGATATCCCACATCATCCTAGTACTGGGAAGAAAGAGGCAGATGGATCTCTGTGAATTTGAGGCCAGCCTGGTTTGCAGAGTTCATTCCAAGACAGCCAGGGCTATACAATTAAACCCTATTTCCAAACACAAAAAAACAAAATAACAAAAAAATTATGACAGTCTGGCTTTAACCAGAACTACAGCCAAAAAGGATAATCCTTTTTTTGGGCATCATACATTTACTATGAGACTTTTATTATTATAAGATTTATGAGACTCCCTAAATCTGTAGGGTTTGGGGGTGGTCTGTAATTTAGCATTATTGCTGAGGTGAGGGATACTTGTGTTGTAAATACAATTTCTCAAAAGCCCCTCCTGTCCTAGGCCATGGCTGCTAAAAATTGTCACCTTGGAACTTTAAGCAAAGCATAAACTTTTTCTCTCAGGAAACTTGTGGGTAGTTTGCACTTCATAGATCATGTTGTTTTTCTGTGTTTTCCCAGCTGCCTGGGCTGGTGTGTGCTCCAGCCTGGACTCATGTGTATTTATCTATGCCTGCGGCTGCATCTGCGGCTGCCCCTGTGCCTGCATCAGCTCTGAGAGTGAGCGTGGTGTTAGAGCTAGGATGTTCATGTCTGTTTGTGTGCTCGGGTTTGTGTACTGCCTCTGTCTATGTCCTGCCCTCCTCAGAACATATGAAACTGGAATATCAAGTCTGTTTATGGAGACAATCTTAGTTATATTGACAAGAAAGGTTTAGCACATACTTCTCACGTATCATGTATGTTCTTTAGTCTTGATGCTCTGCCCCCATCAGAGCATGCTTTGTCCAGACAAAGCCCAAAGAACAGCCAAAAAAGAATGAACAACTATTGTTTTGGCACATCTGCTGATTTCCATCTTTCAATATTGTTTTTTTTTGTGGAACCTATATTTTTCATAGTACCAACCACTACATATTCTTATTTTCCACTACTTAAAAATATAAAACATTAATGGCCAATAGAGTGAAGCTGTCTTGTTCTTTCCACAACACTACCAGAATACAGATGTCTGTGCTGGCAAAGCAAGAGGTTTCTTTACCTCAGGCAACTCCCCATATCATGGCTCAAGATGTTTGTCTGGATGCCAAGGAAAAAGAATTTCAAAATGTAGCCTAATGTATAATGTGCATATAAAACAGTTATATGAAAGCTGTATTCAAGTAAATAGAGGGCTATGTGTCTAAGATGATGGACAGGAAAGAAAAAAATAACAAGTCAAACCTAAACAGCAATAAATGGTTGAGGACATGAATTGTTATTATTTCATTTAATTTGCGGAGTGGGTTTAGGTGAGATTTGAGTTGAGGTATAAGGAGAGAAAAATTATGGGGGAATTATCATTTTGATATAGGCGTTTGTGGTGGCTTGAATAAAGAATGTCTCCCATAGTCTTGGGATTTGAAAGATTGGTCCCCAGTTGAAGGGGCTGTTTGGAAGAGGCTCAGGAAAGGAAGTCATTGGAGGTGAGATCTGAGAGCTGAGAGACTGATGCCATCTCATGTTCACAGCTTTGCTTCACACCTGCAGTTCAGGATGTGAGCTCTCTGTTCCTGTGGTAAATGCCTTCGCTCTGCCATATGGACCATAGTCCCCAGAACTGTAAACCCAAATAACTCTTCCTTGTAAAAGTAGTCTGGTCATAGTGTCTTATCATAATGTTAGAAACTAAACTAATACAGCATCCTTAACCCAGACCGGAAAAAGCAACAATTGAGAATATGAGTAAGAAGGCCAACACAGTCAACTCATTCAGCACAGTGAACTACTTAGCTCAGACAAGCAGCACCATCGGGTGCCCATGAGTTCTGTCAGTCCGAACACAGACAGATAATGGACACAGTTTTACCGAAGAATTTCCAGATGCATGCTACATAATACTGAAAGTATAAAGCCCCAAACCTAGGAACACTCCAAAGTGAATATTTATTTTAAATATTTATTAATTATTATCATTATTACTGTTTTGAGGCAGGGTTTCTCTGTGTAGCCCTGGCTGTCTTGGGACTAGCTCTGTAGACCAGGGTGACCTTGCACTCAGAGATTTGCTTGACTATGAATATTTATTTTAAAAATCTGTTTTAAAAAATACTAAACAAAGCAAAATGAAACAAAAAAACCCCCACAAACAGCAGCAGCAGCAGCAGCAGCAGCAGCAGCAGCAGCAGCAGCAGCAGCAGCAGCAGCAGCAGCAGCAGCAGCAGCAATGAAACTCTAAAGTTGGTTTTGAGTTGGCTGACTGCACCTGGGTATGAGGCCCGCCTCGGAGAGTGGCTGATAAACAGTGACACTGCACTGGAGATGTGGTTTTCTTTTCTCAGCAGATATCAATTGCAAATAGCTTCTTGGTTAGGGGCGGGGCTTTGTGTCTCCTTCCCCTTCTCAGTTCTAGGCTCTTGTTTACCTTGACCCTGCACAGTCTTTGTGAGTCCATATATATTTTTGGTTTTAATGGGTTTTGTTTTGATTTTCTTTGTTTTTGAAAGGGAGTGCATAAGGTATGTGGGTAGGGAGGTAGGAAAGCCCTGTGAGGAGTCAGGAGAGAAAAGTATGATCAAAATACATTGCATGAAGACATATTAAATAAAAAAATATATTTTAAAATTTAGAATCATGGGGAATGTTCAGGGAAGTTACAAGCATAGCCCAAGACAGAGATGGTTCTGCTTTCCCGATAATCAGAGAGTAGATTTGACTGGTGCTGTTAGCTTTAAGTGCTCTCTGAAACTTGAGTGTGTGTTTCCATACAAGCAGTTTACATAAGCAAAAGAGACCATCTGCATCAGGATGGTGACACAGAGGCACTGCCTGTATCTCACTACAGCCTGGCAGAGCCCCGGTCCCCGGTTTACTTTTCCCATTTCTCTGTTTGCGTGCCTGCTAGCAAAGGGCCCTTTGGGAATCAGTGCTCATGACACTTTGCTTTCCTCTGTCGGGGAAGTCTTAAGTGTTCTTTTGGCTTTGAGGTCTACACTTTTCACCAGCCATTTGTTGTGTAAAATGTGTGTTAATGTGAAATTGTCTGTGTTTCTTCATGATTATACCTCAGGCTATGCATCTTTGGTGCACACATGTTTGCTTCGGAACCACCTGGATTAAGGGAGAGCTGGGAGATGGCGAAGCATTGTGATCATGTTCCTCATATTGACATTAAGTCAGGAGTGATCCCATAGGATAATAATGGAGATGAAACTTCCACCTGCATCTGCCTGCCAGAGGATTTGGATTAAAAATATGCACCACCACATCTGGAGCCACTCACTGGGTTTGACTCTGAGCAGGTCGAACCTCTTTGTAGATGCCCCTTCCTCCCTAGCTCATGCTGTAACATCAGCTGCAGGGAATCCATCATGGGTAACTACTTCCTTTGGGGACAGTTGTGTATCTTACTGTGCTTGAATTGGTGGGTCTGAACCTCCATTGCTTTGAAGAGAATGCAAAGAAAAAAGGAGGAGGAGGATCTAGTTTACATTCTGGAAATTAAAAGAAATAACAATGTACCCTGGATATTTATTTCATGTACTAATGAGAAATAAGGCTTTCTATTAATATTAAACAGGCTAAAATATTAAACACGTTTTTTAAACTTTATTTTTTTCTTAGGGGAATATGTGATGCTGGATAATTAGACTCAGACTTGGTATTTATTCCTATGTGGGGCCAGAAAAGAAGTCTCTTTTCATATGCAATCTTTCTCTTTTATTATGCCCAGAAGGATTGGAAAATATTGGGAATTAATAATTATTGGTAAAGGAGAGAGGCAGGCTGTAAAGTGATTGTAGTTTAAAGTAAAGGTCAATGTTGATCTCTTTAATCACTGCATGGCCTTCCCACCCCCCCCAGGCATTTATCTCTGTCATTGCCCATTGACTCTCATTGTAAAGCCTACCCTAGTAATTTAATACAGATGAAGTCAAACCATTATTTCAGACTCCATTTTGTGGTCCCATTGAGGTAATTACTATAAATCGATCAGTGATTGAGTCTGAAAAATGCATTTAATTATTATTAATGGAAAAACCATGGAGTTAATAAAACTGTCCTAGGATATTATACCAGAAATCAATTAAATACATCTACCTTATGGACAAGCTTTCCTGTTTAGGTTAAAAAAAAACACTTAATAATTGCTTGTTATATTACATTTTTCCCTGATATTTAAGAACTGGCATGGCCTAGAGAAGTGAAATAGCAATTTTGTCTATGCAAATTCTTAATATGATAAACATTCCAAATCAATCTACAAATCTATAAAAATCCAGTGCATCTTTGAGAATTTTTATATCTAATTAGTAAGCTGTATTAAAAAAATCATTCTGTATAGTCAATTCCATTCTTTTTATATATAAAAGGTTAAATCAAAATAAATAACTTTAAGGCTTAAGGCTTAAAAGTGTCCACAAACCAATGCATTCTTTACCTTTTAACACCCAGGAGGTTCAGTGGTCATAATCACAGAACGTGCAAGGTTTTTTTTTTTTGTGTGTATGACCTTTGCATTGCTCCATGATTCTAGCTTAGAAATCTTCCTAACCACGATGTGGAAGCGTTGTGGAGTCTCAGTGTGAGTCACAGCCCTGGAAGAGCTTCCTGATTCCATAGACAAAGAAATAAATGGGACCTGGAGGTGGAGCTCAGTGATGGGCACTTGTGTAGCACACGTGAGATACTGGCTTTAATAAGTAAAAATGAAAAATGAAGGAAGATGCTTTGCACTTGGTAGCATAGTGAGAGTGTTCTGAAGCTTTTATGAGAGGTTGGTCAAGCAATTCTTCACGATACTCGGGATCTGGGAGCTAAGAGCTTTCACTGAAAAGGAATGATGAATGAAATATCTAGCAATATGCCTCATGGTTCATCACGACCTTCAAAATACATTTCACCTAAATGTGCGTGTGTATTTTAAAGCATTAAATAGACCCAGAGTGTAGCTGCAAGGATTCAGCGATAGCAAAGACCATCAAATAACAGAATCAGTGAAAACGAAATGGAGAAAACTGAACAAGGCTGAAAAGAGCCCTGCAAAAACAGCTAGCTGAAGGACTATTGGTCCCTGACTAAGACCCTCACACAGTTCTGAGACAACTAGCCGGCTGGAAGGAGACCAATCAACGGGAAAAGTGTTCATGAGGGCGGGACTAGCACCCTGGCTTCCAGGAGTATCAGTGTCAACTCTTCAGAGAAAACCTTAAAAAAAATCAAACAAAACTTCTGTCTTCCTTTTCACTTCTTTTTGTTTACATCTTTAAGGCACGTGTCACCTTGATAACGGGTTAGTGACATCGGCTAAGTCCCTGTCTCTTTCTATCTCCCTAGCCACTAGAGACCATTTCTTATGTCCCAGCAGCCCCGGTTCAGAAACCACATTTGAAAAAACAAAAAATGTGCCTGAGGAAGTAGGGTTCTTTGAAATGTGTACAGTAGAGTGGCCTCAAGTAGGGGACTTTTCCAAACACTAAATTCTGTAGCTTAGGAAGAAAGGAGGGGCTGCCTTGCCAAGGGGCTAGACTCTGATCACGTGACACTGTAGGACATCTAATACACGTAAAACAGGCTAAGAGGTGAGGAGCGGTATGAATAGAGAGTTTACACTACTAACTAATCTTTAAAAAAAAGATTTATTATTTTTTTATTTTATATGTGTGTAAATGTTTTGTCCTCGTGTGTGTCTGTGCATCAGTGCATGCCTGGTGCTTGCGGAGGTCAGGAAAGGATGCCAGATTCCCTGGAACTGGAATTAAGGATGCTTGCAAACCATGTGGGTGCTGGGAATTAAATTCAGGTCCTCTGTAAGAGCAGCGAGGACTCTTAACTGCCGAACCATCTCTCTAGCCCCGCTGACAAATCATGTTACAGTTTTCTTCTTTTAGATTGGGGTTTTATTAATGTAAGTCCTGTTCTGAAACTTGCTATGTAAACCAGGCTCGCCTTCAACACACAAAAATCCATTTCTGCCTTCTGAGTGCTAGGATTAAAGGCTGTGCTATTACAAGTGGGGTACCACACCTGTGCCAGGAGTTAAGGAGCTAAAGCCTCCACTGTCTTATGCAATGCCATGAATTCAGGCCTTCAGCAAGGTTTAAGTTAGACTTCCTTTTACTATGAGTTAAGTTTCTTCCCAGGCAACATGTGACTCCTTTCCGGTTAGAGCCCCAGACAACAGGTGGCTCCTTTCTGTTTAGGCAATTGATAGATAGATCTCCATAGTAACACATCCTGTTTTAACAGAACATCTTTTGACTGTGGAATTCTCACCACTCTATGTGTCTACTTGCCTAACATAACCCCCCACCCCCTACCCCAGTCTCTATTTAACTGCTGGCCGAATAATAAAGTTTTAGAGCTTGATCAGAAATTTTGTCTTGCTCTTGTCCTTGTGAATCCTGACCCTACATTTGTTTTGCCCCTGCTTCAGGTCCATGTTGAAGACCCCACTGGCCAGGGCACACCTGTGCTAATCATTTTGAACACAGGAGTCCAGATAGTATCTGAGGTTACAAATAAATAGTGCATTGCATTAAATATAAAATTCTCGTGCACACAAAACCCAAGTTATTTATTGTCTTAGTTGCTTTTCCATTGCCATGATGAAGCACCATGACCAAGGGCAAGTTAAAAGAAAGCATTTACTTATTTGGCTTATGGTTTTAGATGGCTAAAGTCCATAATGGCAGAGTTCAGGAACAGCTGAGAGTTCACATGTTGATCGGCAACCGTGAGTGGGAGAAAGGATGAGAGGGCATATTGGGATCACAGGAAGTCTTTTAAAATCTCAAAGCCCTCTTTCCTACATACCTCCTCCAACAAGGCCAACACTTCCTAATCCCTCCCAAACAGTTTTATCAACTGCATTCAAATATATGAATCATGGAGGGGAGGCTATTCTTATTCAAACCACCACACATGTCCATGATTCTTAATGATGCTAAGAAGGTGTATATGTGTGTGTGTTAGAAACCAATGCTATGGTCTTGTACATAATAAGTAACTGCTCTACCACTAAGGGACATTCCCATCCAGGAACTTTTCTCTAGGGAACCGTTGAGTTGGCCTAGCCTAGATGCCTTGAGAGGTATGTGTTCATGGCTCCTGGGGCACTCTGTGCCTTCCAGTTTCTGAGAGACTGGCACATCCTTTAGGTCCTGAAGCATTCAGGTTGCTTTGTGTTTCCTCTGTATGTTCCCTTGGAAGTCAGGGCAGCATGGAAGCTCAAGAGGACACATGGTCTTGGACAGTAAGCTTACAAACTCTGTATAGCTTACAGATGTCATTGTATTCTAGCAACTACAACTGTTGATTTGATCCTGGAAATTGTCATCATATTCTGTTTCTGATAAAGGTATAAGAAGTCTGATTGCTTTCAATAAAATTGTCACAGCCTCAGTTGTGCTATGGCCCCTCCAACAGGCCTGATTTCATTCCTTGAGGACATAGCAGGTAAGTAAGCTCAGAGGCTTACACTTCCAACCCCCACCCACGTTTTTCTTTGAGACAAGGTCTTGCTCTGTAGCACAGGGTAGCTTCAAATTTGTGATCCTTTCGCTGGAATTACAGGTATGTGGCATCTAGTCTGGCTAGAAGTCTCATTCTATTTGTGGTTATCAGTATTACTGTTTCTAGGTCTTCACTCAATCCAATAAAATGTCACATTCTCTTCTATGGAAATTTGAAATGCTCCCCAATTGTGGGAAGATTATATGCTTGCCTTATTTGTGCTGAAACTGATCACATGAGCTCCTTTGACCGGTGGAATGTGGGTAGGAGTGATTAAAAAACTCTAGAGTTATGAAAAAAATTCAACATTTTCTAAGTTAATTGCCTTATTTATTTTGTTACAATAGTATAAAGCTAAGACACTTTTTCTCTTTTATTTTAATATCATCTTTCATATTCTTATGGGTTATTCACATCACACACATATCAAACTATAGCACTGGATCACATAAAATGTGCAATTAATTTTTTTTTGTATCAAACAACCCTAAAGCATTTGTGTGTATATTTGTTTATTTATTTAAATATATAAAGATATATATTAAAGATATATATTTGCCTCTGCTTCTTCACCTCTCATTTTTTCTCTAGCTTACTTTGAAACTACGTTTTCAGTCCTGTTGCCTCAATGAAACTGTTCTCCTCAGGGTTACTCAGGACTTCTGTGCTGTCAAAATATCCTAGTCAACAGCATGTAACCCTGCTGATTGCTCATCCTTTTGTAAAATCCTCTGACTTGTCTTCACCAAGCTGCCATTTTTTTTTTTTTTTTAACATTCTCTGTTGTCTGCATCTGGTCTCCTAAACCTCCGAATGTTGGATTGCTCTAGACGCAGGGTCTTTATATCTTTGATTATCTTTAATACCTTTTACAAATATCCTAACCAGCCCCATGCTCATCAATTTACAAATGCCCTCCCCACTGATTTATATCTCTTACGCTCTAATCTCACACTCATATTTACCTGTCTAGTACGCATCTTGAACATTCAAAGCCAAAATCTTAATTTCCATACTTAGTTCTCTAGCTTTCTACATGCTAACAATCATGGCAATTCTCTTTAACCAGGTGCTTCAGACTAAAACTTAGGTATTCTCCAGATGCTCTTGTTCCAGATGTTCTTATTCCAGATGTTCTTGTTACCTTCATTTTCCATCAAAAAGAGCAAAACCCATTGCTTCTGTCTTCTAGTAATCTGAAATGTAAGCACATCATCGTTTCCATCTGGCTACCTCCTGTCTCCTCTGCCCTCTTTGGGGCTCTTCCGTGGTTGGTACCAGCAGAAATGGAAACAGAGAAAGAGTGGGGTTTTTTTTTTTCCATCCCCACTCCCTCTTTGACTAAGCCTGCAGCAGCCACATCCCCATGACTTCTGAGATCCTACCTGGCACCAGGCTGTACTGTGACATTGATGTTTTCCCATTGTGCCCTGTCAGAAACTGGGAAATATCACTGTAATGGTTTGGATCTGAAATGTCCTCTCACAGCTCAAGTGGAGCCTTTGGAGAGTAGCAGGATCATGAGGTCTCTGATCTTATTAGGAGATTAATGCATTAACAGCTAAATGGGCTATTTCCAGGTCCTGGAAAATTTGGCAGGTCTGGCCAACTTGAGGAAGGTGGGTCACCAGATGTATGCAGTGAAGGCTGTATTGGGTCCTCAGGTTCTTCTATCTCTATGCTTTTTGGACATGTTTGTTGCCATGATTCTTTATATCATGATAGCCCTAGAAGCAATGAGAACAAATGACCATAGTCTAAAACCTATAATATTGTGAACTAAAACAAACTGTTCCTCCCTTAGAGTTGTTTTCTTGGGCATTTTGTCACCATCATGTACAACTGACCAGCACAGTTACCTTCTGTCCTGTTACTGTTCTGTTGCTGTGAAGAGACACCATAACCATGGCAACTCTTATAAAGGAAAACATTTAATTGTGGTGGCCTGCTTACAGTTCAGAGGTTCAGTTCATTGTTATCCTGGAGGAACATTGCAGTATGAAGCAGACATGGTGTTGGAGATATAGCTGCTACATTTGCTATGCAGGCAACAGGAAGTAGACTGAGATACTGGGTGATATCTGGAGCATAGGGGATCTCAAAGCTCACCTCCCTCTCCACAGTGACATACTTCTTCTAGCAAGGCCATACCCACTTCAACAAAGCCACATCTCCTAATAGTCCCACTCTCTATGAGATTACGGGGTTCAATTACATTCAAACTGCCACATTCCACTCCCTGGTCCCCATAAACTTGTAGCAATATCATAATGAAAAATGCATTCAGTTCAACTTCAAAAGTCCCCATAGTCTATAGCAGTCTCAAACCTATAAAGTTCAAAGTCTTTTCTGAGATTTATGTAATCTCTTCACTGTAATCGTTTATAAAATTAAAATAAAAAACAGATCATATACTTTCAACATCTAAAGGTAATATGCATTATTTTTCTAATACATAGGCAAGGAGCACAGTCAGGGAATACTGAACCAAAGCAAGACTGAAAACAAGTAGGCCAAACTCCAAACTCTGCATCTTCATGTCTGATGTTGAAATGATCTTCAGATCTCCAACTCCATTCATCTTTGTTGACTGCAGCACAGTTCTTTCTTCTGGTTCCACTCTGTTAGCAGCTCTCCTTGGCAAGTATCCCACAGCTCTGGCATCTATAACATCTTGTGGTCTCCAAGACAATCCAAGTTTCAATTTCACTGCTTACAAAATGGCCTCTCTGTGCCTCCATTCAGGCACACCCCTGATACATGCCTGGCCTCAGTGGCTTTCTTCAGTAGTGCAGGCAAATTCCATAACCCATTTTTTTCTATTCTTGATTCTAAAGTCAGAACTATGTGATCAAAGCTGCCAAGTTCTGCTGCTTTCTGGGGCTGAACATGGTTCTCTCATTCAGTTGCATCTTTACCGGTTTTCTGTTTCCTACCTTCACTGTCTAAGCTTGGCTGTTCTGAAACCGAATCTGTAGATCAGGATGGCCTCAAATTCAGACATCCCCCAGCCTCTGCCTCCCTGGCTCTAAGCTTTTCTTTCATTCCCTTTACAAGTTGGAAACTTAGCAGGGTGGGACCCAGCCCTGAGGTCACCTCTCCCTTTGTTCCATTTCTTAATCTGTTCATCTTCCTGGACACAGGACTTAGATGCATTTCACTTTTTGGCATTCCTTTTCTCCTTAAATGTTACATTTTGTAATTCACCCTGCTCAGCTTGCTCCTTTTCACTCTACATCCCCATTAGAGTTACCACGAACAACCTCACGACAGAGTCTATACTAGACTGCTTTGAGATTTCTTCTACCAAAGGAATTAACCCCAAACTCTCCACTTTAGCTTCAGGCAGACTCCTTAGACAAAGGCAAAAGCCAGCCACTTTCTTTACCAAAATGTCACAAGAG
Organism: Sigmodon hispidus; assembly: GCA_004025045.1. Classification (NCBI taxonomy): domain Eukaryota; kingdom Metazoa; phylum Chordata; class Mammalia; order Rodentia; family Cricetidae; genus Sigmodon; species Sigmodon hispidus. The sequence continues at coordinate 18,423 of PVIH01013924.1, forward strand.
TGATCTCTAGACCACATGTTAGTACTCCTATCCTCTGAAACCTGTTGAACTTGTTAGAGATGCTGACTAGACTACTTCTCTCTCTCTCTCTCTTGATCTTATTTTGAGAGCTCCCTTTACTCTTTCTCCTTTTACTCTTATTCTTCTTCCCTTCCATGTTTCTTTCTTCTTGCTTTATCTGTCACTATAACCACAGCCCCTCTGTTAATCATAACAATATTCATCTGACAATAAAGCTCTTATCTACATAGAAACAGCTGTTAAAAGTCTCCAGCTATCCACCACTGCCTTCTGCCACGTTCCCACATGCATCCTTAGAAACCTGCCGCCAGATAACTGGGTATATGTGAATCATGCCAACATATGCACAAAACTTTAACAAAGTCTACACAATAAGTAGGAGCTAAATTTTGGCAAACAAATGTAGAAAACTGTCACAATAACAACCCCCCTTCATGTTTATGATGAATGAATGCAGAAACTGACTAATTTACTAGTAAAGCCCCAGAATTATTAGCTAAGCACAAATTGTGCAGATGGATCATTAGTGTGGAGCTACGAAGGTTTCTGGTTAGTCCCTGTGTGAGGTTAAGGGTGGTAGATATAATTTCAAGTTGTGTCTCAGCCATTTGGTAGTCCTCATATAAAGATTTGATATCTGGTTATGTGCCCAAACATTTTGAAAATAAGGTCATAGATGTTTGAATGTATAGGCACCCAATTGAGCCCAGCAACTTTTTATCTCTAGAGAGCTGAACTTGGTACTTCAGACTCTGGTGTATTCCAATAGGGAAATAAGGCTTTGGCCTTCCATTCAATCAACCTTGGAGTTGGTTTCTCCAAGTTAGGAGAAACCTAATATAGTCATTGCCTCAAGGTTGTGTTATGTACGTCCTGTAACCACAGCCATATCTGTGCTGATACCTGCAGACATGGCAAGACTGCTGGACAATCAGGGCTGATACTAGGGCATTGTGCCTACTAGGGGTGGCTAGAGGGAATGTCCACCATGGCCATAGAAGTCTAGTCCATATGATTAGTGACAGACAATGATGCATGCAGCTGCCATGTATCATCCTAAGTTGTTTTCACAAAGCCAATGATGTGGTCCTGAGCCTTGAACTGTTTATGTTTTCTTCCTGACTTCTGTTTGTCATATCCAAAGAGAGAAACTCTACTTTTGGATGCATGTTTTAGAAAAAGTGAGTCTATGAACATGTGCATGCACAAGTATCTAGCTAAGTCTCTTTCACTGGCCATGAAGTGGCTGTTGTCTTCTTCTAGATTTGCAAAGATCACAGTTAATTCTTTCCAGATGGTATAGTGGATTTGGCTGGTATAGTAATTCTCTCAGGACACTTGCTTCCCAAGCTGCTGATAACAAATGTTTATGTCCCTATTACTTCCTATAACACTTAGGCCTTGGTTCTGTCAACTTCCCTTTCTTTCAGTTATGGACTAATCTATGGAAATGACTAGATGGGATAAATGCTTGTTAGATGCTCAAAGTATTTGGACACAGGTATGTGGTGGGATTCAGGCATTATTGAGGATGACCTAGGGGTGTGACTTTTAGGTCTCTGAGAACCCTGGATTCTCCTTTTGAAGACTTATTACATGCTGCCTGTCCTTCCTGTTTGTTCCTGCACTCCCAGAGGGAAGACCACTGCCACCAATGCCATAGCCATGTAGGAAATTTCAACCCTCCAAAAATTTACCTAAGGTTCAATTTTATATCAGTGAGTATTTATATAAACCCCTTAATAAATATTAATCCTTTATATAATCAATTGCCAATAAATTCATACAATATCTGGCACCCAATGTGGGGTGGGGTGCCATTTGTAATAGAGGTTTTTGGCCTGTCTGACTTGTGGTCTAGATCTGTCAGCTTCGGTCCCACAGAAACACACAGAAGTTTATATTAATTATATGCTATTTGGCATATGGCTCAGACATATTGTTAGCTAGCTCTTGTATCTTAGTTCAGTCTCTTTTTATTAATCTGTCTTGTCACATAGCCCAGGGCTTATTTATTTTTTACATTTTGCATTTTGGGTGGCTGGATCATGTCTTTGCTGCCTTTGTCCTCTTTCCCCTTTGTCTGTGCTCAGATTTCCCATGTAAGATGCTCTGCCATAGGCCCCAACAGTCTCTAATAATGACATTCACAGCATACAGAAAGACATCCCACATCACAGGTATGTGTGAATATCAAAACCAAAGGGCACCAAGAGGCCATCTGATGGTGTCTTTGTGAGAGGCTGGAAGGATTTGACTCCTTTGTGTTGAATTTAAGTGATAACAAATTATTCATGGAGAAATGTCCTTAAGGGTAATTGTGAAGTGGCATTGTGTAGAGGTTGGTAAAAAGTCACAGCCAGAATGAGTAGGTTTTAGTACACTGATGATTTAATAGTGAAGGAGGTAATGCCCTTAAGCAAATGTCTGTAGGAAGTCATGGGACATTTTCAGAAGTTCATATTCAGCAAAGGAGACCTGGTAAGTAGTCAGACTGGCAGCTCCCTTTGTAATTGATCTTGAAGCCAAGGTACTGTAGTCTAGGTAAGCTTTACTGAACACTTACTATATTATAAATTTTATAGTTTTTCTTTAAAAGTCTATTCTTTATAATCTTCCCTTGGAGAAAGAGTTTTTTGATTTGACAGAGAAACAAAATGAAACTAAGAAAAGTTTAAGATTTTCCCTATAGGTTAAACATACAGCAAATGGTGCCAACTTGGGTGAACAACAAAATCTACATTCTTAACTGTAAAAAAAAAATACAACTGATCTACATTTTATACAAACAAGTACATGGTAGTTTGCTATTGAGAAAGGGTTGATGTCAGGACTTTCTATCAAAGTAGGGCAGGAACTTCACTTTTGGGACCCATAGCAGTTTGAAGTATGAGTGGGTGGAGATGACCTGGAAAGATCATGACAAGACACATCAGGAGGGAGGACCGGAAACTGAGCATTTGCCAATGGTGTCACAGCTAATATAACAGAGGTACTCATTTCCAAGCCAGAAAGACCACACAGACAACATACAGGATCCAGAGAGTGAAGATACCAAAGGCATCAACGGGCAATCCACAGAAGAGGTAGAGAAGTGCCCTTGCAACAAAGGGCTAGTGGAGAGCCGGCCAGCAGAGATCTCATCCTGAACTAGAGTGTTCTAGGATCAACCAAACTTTCCAGGCTTTATAGTAGTCTCAATTATCATAGTGATGCCGAAAAAGACAACTTTCATTTATAATTCTCAGAGTTAAAATGTCCAGTTTTTAAAATATCAGAATAACAGTTAAAAACTTCCAGTTACTGAAATATCAGAGGATTGGTTAGGTAGTTCAGTGGATAAAGTTGCTTGTTGCCAGACCTGATGCGAGTTTGATCCCTAAGGTACATATGCTGAAAATAAAAAAACCAACTTCTGCAAATTCCCTTCTGACTTTGATAAATATGCTCTCTCTCATGCACAAGAGGAGGGAAGGGGAGGGAGGTAGGGGGATGGAGAGAAGGAGGGGAAGGGAAGGAGGGGGAGGGAGGGAGAGAGGGAGAGAGGGGAAGGGAGGGAGAGAGGGGAATGGAGAGAAAGAAAATTACATGCAAAAAAATTCTTAGTTTTTGAAAATTCAAGGATAGTTTAATATATGAATTACAAGACTGGATTTATAAGAAAAATATTATAATTCTTTCATGCTACATTCCTGAGTCCATAGTACTTTATTTTAGGGGCATCTACCACTCATCTACTGAGCTCAATTCCAGTGCCTGCTTTGAATTTTGACTAAAAAAATGCTATTTAATAAAATGCCCTTATTTAGGAGAATAACTTCTACAGTTTGTTTAATTTATTATTATTATTAAAATCAACTTTTGTATCTTTGATTTATTTGCTTTGGCAGCTTTCAAGCCCCGAGTACACATGGGGTTATTTCTATGATAATTCTCTGGTTTCTGTGTCAGTTCCATGACGTGTCCAACAGTGTGTCTTTGCAATGAGAATCGGTTTTTTTTTCTCTGGGTAAACAAAATCAGACGTGCTTAATGATTAATTACACACTTCAATATTTAGGAGCGGCCCTAAAAGCTGTAATAAAATGTGCAGAAATTGTCACTTGAGTAGCCTAAATAAATTTAGCCTTTGGGAAAGTCTTCAGTTTTACCAGGGTTTGAGGAACAGGAAGATTATTAGGAAATTCTTCTGATATTTATGTGGGATCAAGAACACCCTGTTATTGAGCAGAAATCAACTCAATATTCTTGTCAGGAGCAAGTTTACTTATGAAACTGCAAAAAAAAGACCCATATAATTTAATTTATGTGATTTTTTTGTCACTCTGGCTCATTTTGCTGCTTTTGCTTGTTTATTTTCTTGGAGGGTTTTGGCTGTTGAGCTTTTGGACTGAGACCAGAAAACTCTGAGCTCCATTGACCTTGATTTGCCAAGTGGAGTGGAAGAAAGGGGATTGATTGTTTTATATTTCTGAGTACCTAGGATGAAGAAGATTACATCCTTCACTTGTTAGAAAGGGTTTGGTGAATTTTTATATGAAAGCTGGGCAAACCTTCAAAGTGCAGAGCACGGCTCAGAGGCCCTGCTCACCGTTCCCTTGTCTTTTCTCGACTTTCTGTGCTCTGGAGTTAATCATTTTTTCCTCCCAATCTTCTAACTGTTTTCTTAGATTCAAGTGTTGGACATTGGAACACTTAGGTTTACCTTAAAATTTACAAGATCTTAAACACATAGGTTTACCTTAAGTTCTTCAGCAGGAATCAAGTTATCCAGCCTATTCCTCTTTCTATTAGTGGACAATGTTGTAAAAACTATCTAGAACCAAGAGTCACTTGAGTCAACCCTAACAAAAAGATAAAGTCAGAGGGTCACAAAGGAAAATTCTCATACACAATTTCCTGATAACCCTTGAAGACTTTGTGACTTTTCACAAAGGCCACCACAATATCACCCCCCAAACCACCTCTGCAAGGACATATGCCTGGCAACTGCCTCTTCAACCCCAGACTGGCAGCTCCCTTTGTAATTGATCTTGAAGCCAAGGTACTATAGTTTCAAAATATCTTATGTAATCCTTCTCATTGCATTTAAAAATTTCACCCTTGCCTCAACTTCATTGAATATGCTCATTGTTTTCAATGGCCCAAGTATTCCCATTTCAGTGTTCTGTATTTCCAAGTAAATATTATTCTTTGGATATTTTCTTTTTGATTGCTATTTGAGTTGACAGCATCATCTTCTCAGAACTAATGAGCCTCGAAGTGTTTTTACTTTCTTCATTTTTCACATAGGGGTAAAGACGATGTCTAGTGAAGGTGTCTACCGTGACATCACCTCCCAGTCTCCCCATATCCATTAGGTAGCCACATTTGTTTATCCTCTGCCTATGTTTTCAGCATCACCTCCTTCACACTATCTCTTTCTGCTCTTGTCACCTAAGGAGCTCAGTGGCCTCTACCTTCTCTATCTTGTGATGCAGATGGCAGCTGGAGTTGTTTTGCTGAGAAATCAGTGACTTCTGTGATGTGTCTAGTGGCAGCATCATTTTCTGATGCCACTGATTTCCTCACCATCCTGGGCTGCAGTTCGGCTGTGCTGTGTTCTGCTCATCTGGGATCATGCACTTCCATGGCCTCGTGCTTGTTTGTCCCCGTCACACCTTCTGCATGTCAAATTACAGTAGAACTTCTAAATCCAATCTATTAGAAACATGAGGCAGAATATGTTTAGAACAGAAAGGGTCAAAGTTATTTTTGGATTGAATTAAGCTGAAGTGAAAATTTCAAACCTTATGGTAAAGTATGGGGGACTATTTAATTGGCTGAGGAGTATCACTGGGAGTCAAAGAATATATCACACAACTATTCCCAGACTGTTGGATGAATTCTAGTTAGCATATAATAAAAACATGGAGCCAGATATCGGGGAAAACAGGAATATCAGAGGGAGGTAAATTCTCACTCAGCCAACTTCTCAGGCCAAACAGGGTAAGTGCTATCTTCACAGGTCCTTAGCCTGGATGGTTGCTTCTACAGATTAAATGAACCTCTGCCATCTTTTGCCTTAAATATATTCCCACCCAGTTGTTTTACTTTCTGGTTCAACTCTGTATAATAATCTTAGAGTTAGGATTAAAGGTGTGAAATACTACTGCTTGGCTGTTAGGCTTTGAACTCACAGAAATTCAGAAAGATCTCTGTCTTGAATGATGGGATTAAAGGCATGAATCACCACTCTCTGACCCTCATGGCCTTGACTGTAGGTGATTCTGTTCTCTGATACTCCAGGCTGATTTATTAACTATACAGTATATCACCACACTTCTATTTAAAAAGTATTTCTGTATATATATCCTTATAGAACACATCATAAAATATATTTAAAAAATCACTTGCAATGAACATATTTTGTGGACTTATTTTTAAAAGTATATCTGTGATTTTAAATTCCTAGCAATGAAATTATTAAATAAAATATGGATTAAAGCCTTTGATTTATGTTGGAAAATTTTAGCAACTACGCTAATTTAGTAACTACCCCAAGGATGCTGAGGATGCTCTGGTTTCTTGTTATCAGAAGCATCATTGAACTTAGATTTTTGTCCATAGTATACCCCAAACATCATCATTTCCTTAGTTATTGAAAGGCATGGTGAGCATCTTTTTATATGTGCTTTGGGATCTTGTCACACTGCAGATCTAATGCTGATGCGGGCGTTGCTACAAGGCTTTACAGTGTCTCTGTGCTGCACTCTTACTCTCAGCAGGAAGTTTCCTGTTTTTTTTTCTATTCTTCATTACTTAAAAATAATTTTAAAATTTAATTTTATTTTGCTCATATTCTTCTCATCCTCCAATTTCTTCCAGATCTTTTCTCCCTTCCTACCCACCCAACTTTAGGTTCTCAATAAACAAATAAAAACTCAATAAAAGAACAAACCCCCAAAACTAAAAAAACCTCAAAGCAAAAACAAAATAAAATCTCACCCAAAAGAAAAGAAAAGAAAAAAAAACAAACAAAACAAACACTCCCTCCAAAAACTGTAATTAAATCAAAGCACACAAAAAATTGTGGAGTTCACTATATTATTGGTCAGCTATTCCTTAGTTGTGTGGGGGTTTCCCATGGGGCCCCTTTGGCCAACAATTCTATTAGATGTAACCCAATTCCAGTACTGGAAGCTTTGTTTGGTAACAAGAGATGACTAGGTGGGACTCTGTCTGCTTCATTATTTGGTAACATCATTTAGATCACTTTCACATATGTATATATTTTAGGAAGTTCTACTGATCTATCCATAATTATCTATTCTATTTCCTTTTCTAATGAGATCTATCTGCTCCTACTAGTCTATGTGGTCCTCATAGTCTACTTTACGACCTACCCTCTGTGGGTCCATGGATTGTAGCTTGGTTATCATTGACTTCACAGCTAATATCCAAATAAGCAAATATGAACCATACTTGTCTTTCTGAGCCTGGGATACCTCACTTAGGATGATTTTTTTTTCTGTTTCCATCCATTTACCTGCAAATTTCATGATGCCATTTTTTTGATGACTGAGTAATGCTTTGTTGTTTAAATGTACCACATTTTCTTTATCCATTCTTCTGTTGAGGGACATCTAGGCTGTTTCCAATTTTTGGCTATTATGAATAGTACAGCAATGAATGCGGTTGAGCAAGTGTCCCTATGATAGGATGAAATGTCCTTTGGGTATCTGCCCAGGAGTGGTATAGATGGATCCTGAGGTAGACTGATTCCCATGGTGGTTGTACAAGTTTGCATTCCCACCAGTAATAGATGAGGGTGTCCTTAGCTCTACCTCCTTGCCAGCATGAGTTATCACTTTCTTTTTTCTTTTTTTTTTTTTAAAAAAAATCTTAGCCATTCTGATAGGTGTAAGATAAAAATCTCAAAATAGTTTTGATTTGCCTTTCTCTAAAGGCAAAGGATGTTGAACATTTGTGTGTCTCAGCCTGCTGAGTTTTCTCTATTGAGAATTCTCTCCTCCAATCTGTACCCCATTTTAATTGGGTTGTTTTTCTGAGTTCTTTATATGTTTTGGATATTAGCCCTCTATCAGATGTGTTCTTTTGAAGTCCTCACTCCATAGATTTGGACCCTGATATAGAGAGTTAGGAGGCTCCTTTCTCTGTGATCCCCATCAATTACTCATTTCAGTTTACTTTTGTCCACAGAGAGTGTCACTACATATTTGTAATCTACACTGCGAGAGCTTGATTTATGCACAATCACTCATTTTTTTTTTATTAATTCCCTCTCCTCTCAGATGAGATGTTCTCTGGTTTGGGCAGGTGACAGTGTCTGGGCTAGGAGGAGGAAAGTGACGCTTCCATAACCCTGAGTGCTCTTCAGCTCCCTGTTTATATTACAAATTGTGACTGGGTATAAACATTCAGTTCAGACCTTTGGATCTTGGTATTAACAGTTGAACTTCTGGAGCCTAAACTATCATTTGTCTATCAAAACCCTTATTTACAAATAGCCATTTTAGTCTTTAACAGGTTATAATGGTTAAGAGCCGATTTTAGAACTGGTGGATAGGAGTGTTATGTGGTGATATATTGTGTATTTAGTAAAATTAGTTTGGAATATCAGAGGATAGAGGCATCTCTCTCTAGCCTTTCTGTTTTGTTTTGTTTTCTAGACATGATTTTCTGTGTAACAGTCCTGGAACTTGCTTTGTAGACCAAGCTGGCCTGGATCTCTCAGAGATTCTCCGGCCTCTGCCTCCCAAGTGCCGAGACTAATGGCATGTGCCACCACTGCCTGGCTGTTAGGTCTTGAACTCACAGAGATCTAGATGGATCTCTGTCTCCTGAGTGATGGGATTAAAGGTGTAGGTACCACTCCCTGACCTTTATGGCCTGTCTGTAGGTGATTTTTGTCCTCTGATATTCTAGACAAATTTTATTAAATATACAATATATTACCATAGTGTAATTTTTTTTGTTCTTGATGTACTGGGTATGGAGAAGCCTTGAGTCTAGGATGCCTGAGAGGAGGCTTTTCCAGTATCTGAAAATTTATCTGCAATGGATTCCTGGCTCCACCTTGTGCTCAGTTCCTTGGTCTTGATGTTCATGTTGGCTAGGAGTTCTTTGATGCTTTTAGTTTTTTTCTTTCTCTTTGTCCCTATTGTCTAAAACATTTAAAATTGTAAACTGACAAATTATAGTTTTATATAGTTATAGAGTAGAAAATTATTGTGATTTATGGGTACAATATAGAATAATTCAATCAAACTGATTAACATATCAATCATTCAAATACCTATCATTTTTGTGGTGAGAACAATTGAGATTTACTCCCCTAGTGATTTTGAACGTAGAATGTACTATTAACTACATTACCATGCTATGCAGATGATCTGGAGAAAGTAAGGCCCTCTAATTTATTTCCCCTGTCTAATTTGGGTTTTGCATACTTTGAATATCAACGCCCCATTCTTGTGTTCCTTACCCTCTGGTAACCAGTGCTTTTCTATTTCTCCTGAGCTCCGTGGTTTTAGATTCCATAAGTGAGTGAGAACATAACAACGTTTGTGTTTCTGCGCCTGGCATGTTTCAGTGATTATAATGCTTTCCAGTTCTGCACATGCTGTTTTAATGATGAAATTTCCTTATATTGAAAGCTGAATGATATGTTGTGTGTGTGCTTGTCACATTTTTTTTACTCATTCATCTACTGAATGACATTTAGGTGGATTCCACTCCCTGACTATTGTAAACAGTGCTTCAATAAGCATGGGAAAATGCAGACAGCTCTTCCGCATGATAACTATAATCTTTTGGATAAACACCCAGAAGTGGGATTTCTGGCTTGTAAGATATTTCTACTTTTTACTTTTGAGAAATTTCTATACAGCTTCCTATAATAGCTATGCTGATTTCTGTTCCCACCAATAGTATGTAAGGAGTCCTTTTTCTCCACATCCACTGTTTTCTGAGCCAGGGTTTGCAAGCTTTTCTCACTTCTAAACCTTCCAGGGAGCAAAGTCTCAGAACTTCTCCATTAGTGAGGCCGCTATTTTGAGTGTCTAGCTGTCTATATTGGGAACTTTTGCCTCCAGTGGAAACCACTTGATGCAGTTTTCTATTTGCCTTTGCTTACAGTTACTGGCTCTCCCCACACTGTTACCTACATTACCTCATCTGTTTATCTGATGGGAGCACAGACATGGTGTTGCTGTGTGGGAGGCAGGGTGCATGTGGGTAATGAGAGCAGAGCACAGTGATGGAGGCAGGCCCAAAACAGAGTTACTTCAAAGAAGGCAACATGCTCAGCAGGTAGACTGCTAGGAAGAAAGTGTCATGAAGTTTCACAGTGGAGACCAGACTTGCTGAAAGGTCTAGTCTGGGCATCTTTTGGAGTATCATTTCAGTGCATGTCTGTAGTGAGTGTTTTTTGTTCAAATTAAGTTCTTCCCGCTACAAGTCCTTATATCTCACTCTTCACACACATCCTCAGTGAGGTTTTAAGTATTTATTTATTTATTTATTTATTTATTTATTTATTTATTTATTTATTTATAGTGGGGACAGAATTTCACTATGTATCTCTGGCTGGTCTCAAACTCACAGAGATCAGCCTGCCTATTCCTCTTCTTCGCTAGTGCTAGGATTAAAGTCATGAAACCTATACCTGATTAGGATGTTAATTTAAAAACATTGCTGGGTGGTGGTGGCAGAAGCCTTTAATTCCAGCACTCAGGAGGCAGAGGCAGGCAGATCTCTGTGAGTTTGAGGCCAACCTAGTCTACAAAGTTCCAGGACAACCAGGGCTGTTACACAGAGAAACCTTGTTTCAAAAAAAAAATTGCAATATAATTATATAATATTATAATCAAACCTAAATAAATCTCACAGTATATAACTTCAACATGAAGTTGTAAATAAAATAAAAATGCCTGAGGAAATAAATTACTACAAAAGAGGAAAAAATGTCATTGGAGCTTTTTGGCTTGTAGACAACAAAGATGCTGATATAAAATATCTTATTTAAACACTTAAAGTAATAAAATATGGCCTAAACAGAGACAAAGGAATAAAATGCTATTAAAGTAGTTAGAATATTAAAAGAATAAGAATCTCAAGACTGGAAATATGACAACTGAAATAAAAACTTGGTGTGTGGAGGTTTGGGATACAACTAGAGAGCAGAAGCAGCAGTGAAACAGTTATACAGACTGTGGTACAAAGAGATGAAGCAATACAATAAAGGCCAAACTTATGAAGATGAGCTATACAGACCAAATGTTCATTTAGAAGGTATTCATTCCACTGCAATGGGATTATATGTTACATCGTAAATAATTGTCCTGCCTACGAGTTTAATAAAAACACTGATTGGCTGAAGGCAGACAGGAAATGTGAGCGGGGCTACCAGGCTAAGAAAACTTTGAGTACAAGAAGAACAGATACAGATGCTATAGAGATTCCAGGAGATGATGCAGAAGAAAGAAGTGGAAATGTTGCTCTGAGAAAAGTACTGAGCCACATGGCTGAACAAGATGGGTTGAGTTCAGATGAAGGACTTAGCAGGTTATGTGCCTGGGCCCTAGGTCAATCAGCAGAAAATTAACGTAAGCATCTGTGTGTCTCTGTGTGACTGCCAGTGTTTCTGCTAGACTGCCAGTCAAACCTCTGGCCTAGATTGGAAAGTCCAGGCCGGAAACCTAATACAACATTCCACCCCTAGGTGGTTCACCCACCCACCAGGAACAAAAACATATCACAAAGCATTTCATTTAAGAATGTTCAGGCAGGTCTTACTCACAAAAGCCCAAACTAGAAACATCACAGATGACTACTTGCCAGCGAGTAGATAAATGCATTCTGCTCTAGTCACATAAAAAGTGTTCATTACCCTCTGTCATAAAGGTGGAGATGTTACACTGAGTGAAAGAAGTAATAATAAAAGAATACATACTCTATAATCCTATTTATTGGACCTAATTTAATCTAAGGTGGAGGCCTCTGGGGAAAGGCATAAGGAACTTTCTTGAATGATAATAATACTTTATATTTTACTTTTGCTGTTAATAATGTGGGTTTATGAAACTGTCAAAGCTCATAAGTGAACATGTGTTTTGTATCCATTTTATTGCGGGTAAATTATACTTTCCCAATAGGTAAAAAATTAAAATATTAGAGAGAAGCAAAAGGTATACACACAAAACATATATTCCTTAAAAATTGAAGCAAAAATACAATAAATAACTCATTAGAGAAACATGTAAAATATAAATAGGAATTCAAGGAGAGGAAAATTGGTAAGTCAGTAAACATGGGAAAAAAGCATCAATTTCACTAGTAAGTAGAGACATGCAAATTCAAATACCACAGCGTTGGTACCTATCACACATACACAACATTTAAGTCTGAAACATTTAAGTCTAAAAGGCTGACAGGATTTGAGAATGACAGATATTGTCACACACTGCAAGTGGAGGTTGAGATGGGAACACTTATTTTGGAGAAGAATAATTTGGAAATGGAAGGTGAAGGAAGCCGGTCAACTCCATTCCTAGATATACCTTAGAGCCCTTGCTCTTACACTTTCATCCAAATGATTTTTTCTTGCTGCCATCACCTGAATACTAAGATTACAGGCATGAATCACCACAATCGAATCATTCAGTACTGGGCTTGGAACCCATGCTAGGCAAGGCAACACTCTATCAGTGGAACTACATCCTCTGCCCTCAAGATGCCTTTAAATTAGAAACAATTTTATTACAATTTATTTTTGTATGTGCACCATGGTGCATGGGTGGAGGTCAGAGGGCAGATTTGTGGGAGTTGGTCCTCTCTTATCATGTGGGTCCCAGGGACTGAACTCAAGGTGTTAAGTCTTGGAAGCAGGAGCTTTATCTACTAAGGTATCTCATTGTTTGTATTGGATTTAAAAATTTTAAAACTGACTATGAATGCCAAGAAACTTTGGTTTAAATGAATTGCATCTAATGACACCACACTAGAAAATAGAATTAAGAAAAAACGATACCCATGTGCCCTTTGTCTCATCCACCAACACTAGAGGCGCTCTCCCTGGAGACCTGCTGACCACACCCACCAGAAAATCAGGTAGGCAATCTTACTCTCCTTCCCAATTCCAAATACATATACATATGTATACATATATACATATACATACATACACACATGTATATATATATGTGTGGTATAATTAAGCTGATAAAATGATGTTTACTTATAGCATTTCCAAACATCCTTAGGGTTATTTCTATCTCCTCTTCCTTCTTCAGCATTTATCTCCCACCCCCCACCAACCCTGCTCGGTGTGAAACCTGAAATGCTGAAGCTGCTAAAAGAAAACATGGGCAGTATTCTACATGCCATAGATCAGGAAGGGACTTTTTGAATAGGACCCCATTCGCTCAGGAACTAATGTCAACAACTGGCAAAGGGACCTCATAGAACTAATAAGCTTCTGTACAGGAAAGGAAACAATCAGGGCAGTGATGACAGAGTGGATGAGAATCCTCGCCAGCTGTACCTCTGATAGAGGATTAATGTCTGGAATTTACAAACAAATAATCAAGAAAACAAACACAGCCCAATTAAAAACAGGCTACTAATTTGAACATGGTGTTCTCAAAAGCAGAACTAAAAATGACAAATATCCTTAAAATGTTTGATATCTTTAGCAATTAGGAAAATTCAAGTGAAAATACCTTGAGACTTTTTCTTACCTAAAAAAAATGCTGGTATAGATGGGGGGACATAGAAAACTTCATTCACCCCCAGTGGGATTGCAAACTGACTGCAGCCACTATGTAAACCAGCGTGGAGAATTTTCAAAAACCTAAGAGTAGATCTACCATATAACTCAGATATCCATTCCCTGGTATATGCTCAAAGGACTTGAAATCCTACTTTACAGGTATTTGCTCAGCCATCTTCCTTGTCACTATTCAGAGTATTGAAGAAATGGAACAATGATATGCCTTTTAACTGATAAATGAATAATGAAGATGTGGTGCATAGACACAACAATTCTATCTAGCTGTGAAGAAGAATGAAATCATGAACTCAGCAGGAAAAGAGATAGAGATGAAAAATATTATACTGAATGAGCTACCTCATTCCAGAGAGACAAATGCCACATATCTGCTCTTATTTTTAAATCCTAGTTCCAACCCTTAGATTTGAGCATATAAGCTAGGAAAATAGAAAGGGACCATGACAGACAAATGGGAGAAAGCGTTCTAGAGAAGGGGCCAGGAGGATACAGACAGAAAAATGGGGGAAGTAGGGTGGGACTTACTAAGCTTCTTAAAGGTGTAGATGAATCTCAGTGTCTCAGCTTCATGCTGGGCAGGCGTATGCTGAACATTCACTAGGTATTAGTTAAGTTAGTGGCCAAGCCACATTATCTTAAAGGCCGACCTGGAGAGTGGGAGCAGAAATGATATGTGACTGCAAGAAAGAGAAGCAGGCAGGGCTGGCTAATGATTCGAAGTTAGGAAAGGCAGCATTTCCCAGAGAACATCTTCAGTGAGTGACCTAATCAGTATTTAAAAATGTCATTGACTGTTTTTGCATTCTGAATGGTTGACTAATTATGAGATTTTTTTAACAGTTTAATAGACTTTTTGTTTTTTTTGAGTGCTCTACAAGATACGTTATTTCATAATCAGAGGAAATCATTTTAATGAGCTGCAGACTTATGAGAAGTAATGGTCTCTGCCACTGACACTGAGCAGCTAGAGATGACAGACACCTGTCAATGATGACAAGTGAGGGCCTTCTCTATGAGAGGAGGAGGTAACTCCAATGCTCTCGACTTCAATAGCCTGAGCTCCTATTTACTGAATGGTAAGCGCTGAGTCCCTTCCTTGGAGGAATGTGGCCTAGTTTATTTGGCTACTTACATTCTGCTAGTGGCTTCATTACATTGGCAGTATCAGCTGCAATAGAATTTAATTTATCCAACTGAAGCAGATTCAAAAGATGGTGATGTTATAGTAAGGCCCCAAACGATGTAAATATGTGAGAGGTGTTCTTATGGAAGAGCACGAGATATATCCCCGTGAGATATCTGAGTGACAAGTGGTTAAATTGTCCTCAATTTAGCACTTCATGAATATATACCATGAGTATTTTGGTTAATTTTCCAAGATAGACATGTCCAAATGGTCTTGAAATCCCAGTCTGGTGGTAATGACGGCAATGGTCAAGAAGTCTGAGATATAAATTCAATATCAGAATAACATGAAAAAAGGTGAATTTCTGCAAAACAGAAAGCAGTGATTGTGTCTTCACATGTGTGAAAAGTACTTGTGCACAGATTTACACTCTGGATAGTCTACCAATGTGAGCAGGCTGATAATAAAAAATAAAATGAAGTAAGAAAGAATTCTCAAACAATTCAAAATAAGAGAAATTTTGATTTCTGATTCTTAGGAGCTGTCGCTCTTGGCTTCTAATGGGACTTCACAGGACTCTGTCATTGCTGAGTCAGGGAGTCTGCCACCTGCATGCTTTGTATTTTGACATTATATCACTATTTTGTGAGTTTTCTAGATTCTCAGTACCAAAATGAAATTTAGTCATTTATCAATTGAAAAACAATAGAATTTGTTTTCTTTCTGTTTTATGGAAGATGAAGGTTTATATAAAGAGATATGGAAGAACTATGCAAGCACAATGCACTTGGTGAATATTTTATAGACATATACACAACTAATCCAGGTTTCTCATTCATATAGGTCCCCAGAGAAATTGTCTCTGAAGTGAACAAATGTAGTATGTGATGTGAATAGGGTCGAGGAGGGAATTAAAGATTGTTGATCTGGAATAAACTTTGCCAAGGATGGGGTTCTCATGTTAGGACCCAATAGCTAAGTTTCCTGCCAGGTCTTTTCACTGTTGTACAAATACACAGCTGTAGAGTCTTGCAAAGCCTGGCAATAGAAGGATGCACATATGGCAATGGAAATCTGTCACCAAAGCTCATTCAGTGAAAAGTCACAGCTCAGCACGTGCATCTAGACACTGGCCCCAGGAGCTGTGTATACAGGTTGAGAGTCATACAGTCAACCACCCACCCATCCTTGCTACTCTATGCCTCTGGTTGTCCAGCTTCCACCACGACTGCCCATTTTGCCATTCTGTTTTGTCTTTGGCATATTTATTTTGAAGGCATCTTCTGAAAATCCTCTTCCTACATTATGGCAGACCAAGAATCAGAGAAAGGAAGCTGAAATTAGTGTTAATAAAACCTTCAAAGGCTTACCTCCACAGAACCTGGACATACTTCTGCCAGCCATGCTGTACCTGGTAAAGGCTACACAGTCTCCAAGACTAAACATAATTTGGTGGCCAAGACTGTGAGCTTGTAAGAGCACATTTCGGATTTTAATCATGATGGAGACCAATGAAGCATCACAGAGAGAGTGATTATAGTTCATATGGTCTTGCAAAGCAATCATCAAATATTTGCTAAGGAAGGGAGACATAGACCCACAAATGTAGTTATGGTTTTTTTATTGAAATAAATGATATAGAATTACATACTAAGACATGTACCCAGAGTAAGGTAAATGCTAAATCTCTCCAAATAAGTTTAAAATGTCTTTAAGTAAAAACATTGTTCATAACTATCATTAATACAATATATTGACGTTTCCTTGGTAAGATTTTTATTCTCTTATTGGTCAAATAAATGGAGTAAGAGAGTTTCTATTAAGGTAAGATTCTGCAGAATATTTTTATGTGAAACATTGCTTGCATCAGATATAAACTTTCCTCACTGTTCTGCCCAGTCTAGTAAATAATCTCCTTTCATAGGGTAATAATTTGAATTCTCATGAGTCCATGCTCAGAGAGAGGGTTATGACATTTTCTCAAACTCTCTGCCACAGAAGATATATTCCCCTCCTTGGTCTTTCAAAAACATTTCTGGGGATAAATGGAACAATAAATCTTAAATAATTTCTGTTTCTTTTTTTCATACAAAAACTTAGAGAATTGGACATCTCTTTTAGGGTTCTTAAGTCATTGTATTTATTTCTCTGCCATGACCCTTAGATTTTGCTCAAATCTCTTCCTCTCTCATCTTTCATTTCTCCTTTATTTATGTCAGGATCACAAATATGACATTGGATCTGATGGGAATCAGGTAGATTGAAGATGAACCAGCCACTTAGTGTATTTTGACATGACCCATCAAAGATGAGCATTAGAATATTACTGAACTTTATTTTTTTTTACTAAATTAAACATTCTCAAGAATAGCTACATGAAGCACTCACATAAAAGTATTTATGTTTTGAGGCTTTCTGCAAGAAAAAAATCAAAATGAAGTAAAAATAGAAACAAATTGATTTTCTGTTCACAATTACAAATTTAATAATATTATTAAGGTTTCAGCATATTTGGAAAACTAGTTTCTTCTTCAGTCTTGGTAAGGCCTGTCTGTGGTATACTTGAGGCAACAGTTGCGGAAGTCACAGCAATTTCTTTGGGTGGGAAATGATTCTGACACAAGACGGCTCAGAAACCAGGGGAGTTTACTGGTCTTTGAGACTGTGCATAATGGAATGAAGAATCTGATTCACAGTCACCAAGAGCCACATTCCAAATTAGAGGAATCTAGTCAATTCAGTCACGAAGACTGGTAAAAGTAGTCACCTGACTCACAGAGCTGGTAGGTTCATGGTCTTTTTAGCCTAAGTAATCAGTGAAAAAAAAGAAGCATTACTTATCCATTTCAAAAGAATGTTTATTTTATTGTTTGCTTATGTGTAGATGTTATTTTATGTGTGTGTATGTGCACATTTGTGTGATGTCCATGGAGATCAAGAGAGGGTGCTAGAGCCCCACAAGGTAGACTTATAGGTGCCATCTATGTGGGTACTGGGAACCAGACTTCAGTCCTTTGAAAGATTGCAAGTTTTTTGACCCCTAACGCATTTCTCTGATCTTTGACCATTGTTTTATTAAATCTCTCTCTGTGAAAGGTGTGACTGCATTGTTGGCATTTACCTTAGTAACTGTCACCATGCTACCTAGAACTTTGTGACTATTTGATTTAAACAGCTGGAGTTTTTTTCTGGATCTTAAGAAGGGACTGGTAGGGAATGGGGGGATGGGTCAGCTGTTTAAAAGCTCTTGATGCTCTTCCAGAGGACCTGGCCTTGATTCTCAACACCCACATTGTGGCTCATCTGTAATTTCAGTTCTAGGAGGTCTGATACCCTCTCCTGACCTCTGTGAACACCAGAGTGTGATATGTACCAAGGCATCACATTGCACTCTGTTAATATGCATGATTTATATTTATTATTTTAATAAATTTAATAGTCTTTAGTAGATGGTAAGCATCAAATTTATCATTTGCCTTACTTCTCAAATTATTTATTTATTTATTTTATCTCAGGGAATATCGTTATCACCACACAGTTTCCTAGGCAGGTACCTAGCCATGGGCGTGTTCATGCTTTTCCATCCCTGTCTTCCAGCTCCAGCTGGTCACCAGACCTCATCCATTTTAGTAATTCCTGATGTTACTAATTCTCCTGCCTGATCATTTGTATCATCTGTTTCCCATTAGTGCAACAAAATATCTGTGTCTTGATAATTCTGTAAAGAAAAGAGGTGTCTTTAGATCATAGTTCTTTAGGTTCAAGGACACTGGCCTGGGCTTGACTCTAAAGAGACATTGTGGTAGATGAAATCAGAAATGATGTCAGCATCTGCAAGAAGGAGAGATCATCCAGCAAATAGAAAGCCAGTGTGGCAGGGGAAAGGCCAGGTGGGTTTTTGTTTTTTGTTTTTGTTTTTGTTTTTGTTCTTTTTTTAACAGTCCTCTTCAAGAACTAATGAGATTTTTCTCTACATCAATCTCTTCCAGGAACAGTTCTCTCCATGACCTAATTTCTCCTCACTAGGTCTCACCAACTCCCAACATCTCTGAGAGCAAGTTCCTGTGTGAACCTTTAGGGGAAACACACAAATCATATTTAAACAGTTGCATCATTTCTTTGTTGTGTCTCCTACAGCATTAGTCCACACCCTCTTCACTTTAGAAGAGCCTTTTAATGGTTTTTGTAGTTGTCTGGTTTTTTTTTTCCCTATGTAGTTTGGGGATTGAACCTAGGACTTCATGCATGTTAGGAGTGCACTCTGCCACAAGGGCTTCCGTGTCACATAGACTTTGTTCCAACTTCTGACCTGTATTCCATTCACTGTTCTAGCATAAAGGTTATCTTTCTAAATGTGAATTTGCCCAACACCTTGTAATGGTGCCATACCATCTTAAAAATCTCCATTTCTGAACCAGACTGTGCACTCCTTTACATTTTCAGGGCAGTTCTCTATCCTGCTCTTTGTTCCCTATCCTGTTTTGCTATTTGTTTATCCATATTGTTACCATTAGTCTAATAAGTTCAAGTGCTGTGGGATAATGCTCTTGTACACTCTAAAGATTTGTTGCTCATATTGGTTTAATAAAATGCTGATTGGACAGTAAGAAGTATAGGCAGGGCTAGCAGACTAGGAGAATTCTGGGATGTGGAAGAACAGAGAGAGAGACCCTGGCCAGATGCAGAGGGAAGAAGATGAGAATGCTGCTCTGAGGAAAGGTACCAAGCCATGTAGCTAAACATAAATAGGAAATATGGGTTAACTTAAAGTGTAAGAGTTAGATAGTAATATGCTTGAGCCATAGGCCAACCAGCTTGTAATTAATAAAAACCTTTGTGTGATTACTTGAGACTGCGGGGCTGCTGGCAGTTGGGACATCAGGGCTAGGCTGGCCAGAAACTTCTTACTATACTCAGGGAAACAGTGAGGGAGTGCATTATAATGGTTTCATCTCTTCTGTTTCCATAGGACTGTGTGCATAACTCCACCAAGGAACTAGACATAAAGCACTAGGCACTGGAAACTTCCAGAGGATGGATACATTTCCATCATAGCAGGGAGCACGGCAGTAGGTAAGCATGGTGCTGGAGCAGTAGTTAAGAGTTCATGTCCTGTAACAATAACCATGTGGCAATGTGTATGTGTGTCTAACTTGAAATGGCATGGGCTTTTTAAACCTCATAGCCCACCTCCAGTGCTACACCTTCTCCAACAAGGCCACACCTCCTAATCCTTCCCAACTAGTTCCACCAACTGGGACAAGTAGTCAAATATATAAGCCTATGGGGGCTATTCTCACTCAAGTCTCTATACAGGATTTCTCACGGAGCCACATACTGACCAATTGAGCTGGACTGGCAGACCAAAGAGCTCTTTAGATTCATTTGTCTCCAACTCTCAGAAGGGGGTTACAGGCCCCCAGATCCATGCTGGGCTTTCTATGTATGTGCTGAGGATTTGACCTCAATGGCCTATGTTTGTAGGCAA
Source organism: Sigmodon hispidus (assembly GCA_004025045.1). NCBI lineage: Eukaryota > Metazoa > Chordata > Mammalia > Rodentia > Cricetidae > Sigmodon > Sigmodon hispidus. The sequence continues at coordinate 38,850 of PVIH01013924.1, forward strand.
GCTCTTTTATGACTAAGCCATTTCCCTGGCTCCTCAATACAGAACTTGAAAAATTATTCTCTGTCACATCTAGCAGCTTTGACCTTGTCTTTCCTTGTCCATATTTATTAAACTGTATTTCCTCTAAAGATGATTTTACCTAAAAACAAAATAAGAAATAATTTATATATTCTTGCTCTTTCACTTTAATAATACCTTAAAAAAATAAAAAATGACAGTCAATTACTGCAACGCATTGAAAGTTAGCTTTTACTCCACCATTTCAATGAAATCGTTGTTACCAATGACATCAATTGCTTCCTAATTACGAAAGTCAAGCTTTATCTTCAGGACTTCAAATTGATGACATCCTGAAAATCCTTCTTAATTTAGCTTTTGTAATATCATGTCTCCTGGGCTACATCATCTCTGAATACTGATCAGTTATAACCTGCCTTTGCCTAGATATTGCTATCCCAAGGGGTCCCCATCAATTCTTTCATTTCTTATTCTCCTTCAGTGATTTCAGCCAATTTCATATCTTTCACCATTATCTACATATGCAGTGGGCCCAAATTTTGACCTCTTGAACTCTATTTACAATGTGTAATAACTCCCGTGGCTCATAATCTCCTCAAACTTTACATGTTAAAATTGAATTACTTTTCTTTGCTCAAATATGACCCCTTTTATATTTCCTATGCCAGCAAGTTGACAGTGGTGTCAGTTAGTGACAAGCTGAGTCTTTTTTCAGGCTTCTATTCTAAAATACATAATAAATCATCTTTACAGAAAAAAGTTATCTTTGATATATTGCCAGGAGGCTTTTATGTGAATTAATCAGTGCATAACAAATCACCACATAGTTTGCATTTAAAGCAGAATATAGTTACTATTGCACAGTTTCTGTGGGGCAAGAGTCCATCTTGCTTGGTACCTCTGATCAGAGTATGCCACAGCTGCCACTGCAGTGGTGGCTGGGCCAGATCCCGAGAGGCTCTATTGTTTCAGGGTCAGAGATCTGTTGTCATGTAGCACAATTACAGGAGAGGCTATCCCATCACCATTGTCCTATTATCAAAGTTAGAAGCAAGCTTTAGGTCCCACACTCTACCACTCAAAGGGTAGAACATTTTTTCCAGGGCATGAGTCACCAAAGCTGCCTATGTTGGCTAAACTCAAAATTATATATAGATATATGTATCATATATGTATATTTATATTATATATTTAAATATATACATGGTAATAAAATACCAGTACATGTTTATAATTTGGACAATACAAGGCTTACTACAGAGAAGAAAAATATAGGATTTTAATTAAAAACCTTTAAGTTTAAAGGAGATGATGAACATTAAAATATATCTTTTTATGCTTATTCTATCTGTACTTACTGCCTTGGACAGTAGATATAACTGTATTTAAATATGAAAACTCAATTATGCTCTAACTAGAGCCTAAATTTATATAGCTGGATTAAGAATCATTGTGTTATGTGTTAGCATCTTTTATATTGAGAAGAAAAATCAAATGTGGCATTTTAAATAGTAAATACTCCCCACAGGCCCACATAGTTGAATGCCTGGTCCCCGGTTGGTAGTGGGTTTCAGGAGGTTATGGGACCCGTAGGAGTTAAGCATTGGCAGAGGAAGTGCGTCAGTGGAGGTAGGCTTGTGGTTTTAGAGTCTAATGCTGCTTTCCCCCGCTCTCTCTGCTTCCCCTCTGTGAATAAAAATCAGCCAGCTTCCTGTTCCTGCTGCCAAGCTTTCTCTGTTATGATAGACTCTGGCCTCTGGGACCATAAGCCAAAATAAATCCTTCCTACCTAAATTGCTTATGACAGAGTATTTTTATCACAGCAACAGAGAGGTAACTAATATATTAAAGTTAGTGTTTTTTTTTGTTTTTGTGTTTTGCTTTTCAAGACATGGTTTCTTGGTATAGCCCTGGCTGTCCTGGAATTCACCCTTTAGACCAGACTGGCTTCATAGGGATCTGTCTACTTTTGACTCCTGAGTACTAGGTTTAAAGGCATGTACTACCACCTAGCTTAAAGATATTGGTTTTCTTCAGTGTATATTTGTTTTTTAAAAAACTTCCTAAAAGTTTTCTTTTCTGTTTATTTGTTATAAATAAAGTCATATTTTTATCCATGTGTCCCCTTATAAGTTTTTTTTAAAAAATGTTTTTAATGTGATAGTTTTCCTCCAAGGTAGATGTCTTTCAGGCATCTGTTTTAAAAATTCCATTTATTTGTTTGCTGGGGGTATGAATGTGCCATGGTACATGGAGAGCAGAGGATAATTCCCAGGAGCTGGTTCTGTCCTTCTGCCAGGTCAGTTATGGGGCTGGAACTCAGGCCGTCAGGCTGGGCAGCAAGTGCCTTTCCTAGCTGAGCCTTCACTGACCTCATTTCCTGTTCTCTTAGTCATAGATCACAGAGCTGCAGAAGTTCCTCCGTTTATAACTTTCCCTTTCTAGTTCTCTGTACTCCAATGCAAACTCTATAGCTTCTCTTTCTCACCCACTTCAGGAAGACATCTTGGAGTAAACACAAGAGTTGTGGGATTTACTGAGAACCCTGTCATTTTAGGCCCTTCTTAGGGATAACGGTTTCACTGGTATTCAGTGAAACTCAATATGCCATTGTGGATTTCTGTTTTTGTTGACTTTGGTGATGCCTATCACATACAAAACAGAGGCGCTGTTTTGTCTCTACAGATATGTGGTCACTTCTCTGCTTTCCCTCTCTCTAGCCTGGGCAAGGGCCACATTGATGCACTGCAGCCAATCTTCAGCGTTCTTCCCATCCTTGGCTTTGAAAACATAGGTCTTGCTGTCCGTGAAGATTTCAAAAGCCCGAGGGAGAGAGCGATCCCGGCGTTTCTTAGCCACAGCTTTCACACTCTGGACTTTGCTCAGTTCTATTGGGGAGTCATCAGGATCATCTTTCTGAAATGGATGGAAAGGAATGTCATGAGAAGGTTTCTGCCGCTGCCTAGGTTACAGGCTCTTGGACTTTTCCAAGAGGGCCAGATTCTTTACATCCTTTATGGCTCAAGACCTTTCTGTTTTGGGTGCTAAGGTACCAAAGAGTCATTAGAACAACAAAGGCCAAACATCCAGCCTTTAGTATAGCACTGTAAGTCAGCACAAGATAGCCAGTTTACTGCAAGTTATTATAAGTGAAATTAAGAAAATGTTTAATTCATCATTCTTTGATTTTCTGTCACCTTATATTTATATTGAAACTATTAACAGAGCAAAAGACAGCAGTGAAATATAGAATTGCCCATTAAGCCACCTTTCTGGTCTAACATTTATATTTTTAATGTTTAATAATTATTTATTAAATGTGGCATTATACTTAAATGCATTCATAGATGATATAACTTAAAAAGAGAAGTTATTCAGAAAAATGATACTTAGAAATTGATCGCAGAAGTTAAAGCAATTGTTTCAATCTATGCACATGATTTTTAAAAAAATATTGGAAAGTGATAGGGAAGAACCAGAAGGACCATTTGATGATTAAGAACATGTTCTGCTCTTGCTGAGGACCTAAGTTCAATTCCCAGTACCCACACTGAGATGATTACAACCACCTGTTAACTATAGCTCCACGTGATCTGATATCATCTTCTGGTCTTCATGGGCACCTATACTTATGTGAACATACCCATACACAAACACATATAATTAAAAATAAAAGAATTCTTAAAAATGATAGAGCAATTGAGATAAATAGCTAGGGAGAGGTAGAACAGAAATATAAGTTCAAAGGGAATAGAAGCAACTCACAATCGCCACTCAAGATACTAATATATGTATTGTTAAAAAGATAGATAGATGATATTGAATTAATGCATTGTAGTATTTTATTTTATTCCAGTAACTTTACAAAGTATTACATAGACTTTTTCCCCAGAAATTCTTTTAGAGACTACACAGGACAAAGTTTTAAGACATCTGCACTATACATGTTATTAGCCTAATGTGGTTTATATTAAGTGTCTGATGATAATATATTGTGTTGAGGTCAGTCTATAGCATAGAAATAACCAATGGAGAATAGATTCCTGTAGTAATGTAAGGAGAACAGTAGGTCAATTAAGGTGGGAATGGAGAGAACCCTGCTGCTTAGCTGATTGGTGGATGTTAAGAATGTACTACAGTTTGTGTCAGCCTGAGTATTCTCACATCTCCACAAAAGAGAGGTAGTAAGGGTGTGGCTGAATTTCAGCAGGATTGCTAGCCCTGGTAGGTGACTGTATCCTTGTGAGCAGAGGTATTTTGCTGTATATTATTTCCCACTATTTGAGACACATGTTCTGTCAGATTTCTATGCTAACCTGTTTTTCTCTGATAAAGATGTCAAACAAGTTAGCTAATTATAAAGTAGCTTATTCTTTAGAACTTAGTTAAAAGTTTAAAATTGAGTTAAGAAGTCTAAAGATCATTATTTGAGTACTTGGAAATAATCTCCTGGACTAATTCTGTTTTTGTCTCAAGGGGTCTGAGAAATGTTTTATCTTCATATCTATTCCTGAGTCCTTGAGTAAATGTAAGACATTTAGATGGTCATTTTAAACACTTAAAAATGCTTTAATGTAAACGTATGCCAAAAAACTATTTCTTTAAAGCCCAGCTTAATTGTTTAAATTGAACATGCCATTATACTTACATTCTGAAAAGCCTTTACTCAGAGAAAAGCCACCTAGGCATGACACAGACTGAGAAACTTACAGAACTTCAAACTATTGTAAAAATACTTTTTTTAATTCAAAAATTTTTGAGGAAGACTTTATTAAAGAAATACTTGCTCAGAATTTATCATAATTCAGATGTGCTATACTTGACTCTCACTGAGTAAAATGTTCCAGTAATGTCTGTAGTGAGAATTCTAAAGATATGGTCCATTTATACAGAGAGAACCATTAATTTTTTAATCTGTAAGTACTTTAACCCCTTTAATTTATTAATAAAACAATATTTTATTTTATATGATTGTTAAAGATACAAGTCAGCTTAACTGAGCTTATTACGTGTCTCTAAATATCTGTTAAAATATGATTTCTGAGTGTGCCTGTATGGTTCCAGAAGAGACCAATATTTGTGTCAGTGGTAAAAACGATTTGGCCCACCACTGTGGTCATGTCCCATGGAGGAAAAAGACAGAGGAAGGACAATCTCTGTTAACCTAAAGATCTTTCCAGAATTAAAAATAATGGCATGTCCAATGTAAACTCGGAAACTCTGAGCCAGGCCTACATAGTGATACTGTCCTCCAAGAATATCACTACCATTACCACCACACCCCCTTCCCACCATCACCACCATCACTACCACTGCCATCATTACCACCACCACCACCACCACCACCACCACTCACTGCTGCTTGAGGTGGTGGCATAATCTAATCCTAGCACTCTGGAGCCAGAAGCAAGATGATCACATAAATTCAAGGTCTGCTAATGCTATATAATGAGGCCCTGTCTCAACCCCTTCCCCCAGAGTGTCCATGACTTGGGGAACAGAGGCAGAAGTACAGCTTTACTGTCAGGCTCAGCAGCCTGGGGGATTTTTCTAATCTCTTAGAGACCCCGAGTCTGGCCAAATTTGGACTCATGACTTCTGTAAGTATTCCTGGCACTCCACGTGGTGGAGCCAACATGGTTCCGGGTGGGATGCACCTCGTACAGAGGCACGCCCCTGGGTGTGGCTACATAAACGGGTGCACACCCCTTCTCTTAAAAAGAGACACCGCATTTTGGTCGCTCTCTCCTTCTGTCCTGCTTTTTTGCTTCTGTACCCACCTGGGAACTCTCTTAAATAAACCCTCGTGTGGCCTTGGTAGTGCGAGTGTGTGTGTGTCTCTTCTTATCAACAACTTCCACAGAACAAAGAATTGTAGGACTAGCCTATCTGATGTAGAGTCATATTTAACAAAAATTTTAATATAGAATTAAGCATGAGACGCTCAGAAGGTGAGATATCTGAAAGCATGGGGATGAGCTTCTGAGACTCACACCAGTGTTTTTACAATAGTTGTCTGCTGGCTTGAAAGAAAATGGCCCTCATAGGCTCATAAGAAGTGGCAGCACTGGGAGGTGTGGCCTTGATGGAGGAAGTATTCTCTTCCTGCTGTCTGCTGATCCAGATGTAGAACTCTCAGCTGCTTCTCCAGCACCAGGTCTGTCTGTGTGCCACTGAGCTCCCTGCCATACTGACAATGGACTAACCTCTGAACTGTTAGCCAGCGCCAATTCAATGTTTTTCTTATAAGAGTTGCTGTGGCCATGATATCCCTTCAGAGCAATGGAAACCCTAACTAAGCCATCATCTATAGAATTTTGGTGGGTTTTGAAGGAAAGAAAAACAATTCAAGTTTAAGATGTGTCAAAAACTCACAGATTTCCCTTTTTGAAACAGAAGTTGGTTTCCAGCCAATGTAAAATAACGAGTTTTCCACCTCTTGATGAATTTCCATCTCACTTGTTTCTCTTTAAGTTTTCCTTCAATGAGAGGTTGGCCATCTTGGTTTATAACTGTGGAGGGAAACAGAATGATCAAGCATTTATTTCCATTATTGATTTGGCAAGTGATCAAAAGTCAGAATTGCCAAATGAACCTGATTCTGGTGAGCACATCTGAAAAGCAGCCAATGTGGCTGGAAAGAACGTTCAGTGGTTAAGAGTGTTTGCTGCTCTTGCAGAAGACCTGGGTTTGGCTCCCAGCACACACCATGGCTCACAACAACCTGTGACTCCAGTTCCAGGGGATCAATGCCCTCTTCTAGCATCTGACAGCACCTATAAGCACATAGCACACATTAACTCACCCAGGCACATATAAATATATATATATATACAGAAATAATAGATGAATATATAATTAAAAAACTTGAAAAAGAAAAGTGCCAATATCTTGTTAATTTGGTTATACTTTCCTGCTTTTTGCCAAAAAGATAATTTCAGACACAATAATGAGAAAGTATTAAAAGCCCTGAATTAGTTTTTTTAAAAAGATTTTATTTTATTTTTAATTATAAATGTGTGTTTGTGCAGACAAGTGCAGTGCTCATGGAGGCCAGAGGAGGGCACTAAAACCACCTAATATAGGTAATATGTCTTCGGGACTCCTAACTACTGAGTCATCTCTTCAGCTCCCTTTAATGAGATGTTTTAAAGGCGTTAGGTCATAGTAAGAGAGTCTAGTTAGTGGTAATTAAGTTCTGACACCCAGATCCTGTGCTTCTGGGCTTCTTTGTTTATAATATTCAGTTCCTTAGATTAGATCAGAATGACCACATTTGTAATTTTAGCCTAAAATGGTTAATAATGCCATAAGCTTATTTTCTGATATTGATTTTGCCCCTATCTAGGCAATAAAATGATTTTTATGCTTCATGTCACATGAATTACTTACAATTAATCATAACCCAAGTATATTTATGCTTCATGTCACACGAATTATTTGCAATTAACCATAACCCAAGTATATTTTTTTTCCTTCAGCATAAATCAACCCTTGGTCTGGAGGATATCTCCTCAGGGTTGCTTTGTTAAGCTGATGTTCTGTTTTCTGACACACACTCTCATTTTCTCTTCTCTACCATCCTCTAGGGTTTTAGTTTGCCTTTCTGTTGTGATAAACATTCCAACTGAAAGCAATATGGGGAGGAAAGTGTTTATTTTATCTTATGGGTTATAGTCCATCACCCATTAAAGGAAGCCAGGGCAGGAACCCAAGCCAGAGCTTGAAGCAGAAACTCCAGAGAACTTCTGATTCCTGTGTGGTGATATATTTTATATTTAATAAAATCAGCCTGGGATATCAGAGCACAGATCCATCCACAGTGAAGCCAGGAGGGTCCCAGCACAGGAATGGCCGAGTGGTGACCTATACCTTTAATCCCATAACTCAAGAGAGAGATCTTTCTGTGTTTCTATGAGTTCAAGGCCTAACTACCAAACAGTTGTAGCACACACTCTTAATCTTAACTCTAGAAATATGATGCAGAATTGAACCCGGAAATGAAACAACTGGGTGAAGAAGGTATTTAAGGTAGGCATAGGAAGACAGAGATTCATTCTGTAAAAGCAACAAAGAGGGAGGCTGAGGAAGCTGGAAGAGAGCTTTTACCCTGAGAAGTTGGCTGGGTGAGATTTGACTGTGGTATGTTTCCTCTCTCTGATATTCTAGTTTTCCCTCAATATTTGGCTCTGAGTTTCTATTAAATACAAACTAGAATTCGTGTTTCATCCCTGCCTTGTTTAGATACCTTTCTTCCATACCTCAGGACCACCTGCCTAGGGATTATACACTTCACAGTGGGCTAGGCCCTCCCAAATCAATTACGAGCAAGAAAATATCCCACAGATATCCCTGGCAGTGTCCACATGGCTTCGCTGGCCATCATGTGGTCCAGGGCAACCCAGTGATGACTTAGAGTCAGGAGGGCTGTCAGCGAATACTGTAGCATCTGACATACAGGCCAATCTAAGGGAAGCAATTTCTCAGTAGAGTCCTCTTTTCTCATGTGAGTCAAGCTGACAACAGAGATAGCCATTTCCTCCAGCCAGAAATTGACCAATTTTTATTTCAACTTAAAATACTTCTCTTGAGAATCTTTTCCTAAATCCAAGACAGAGTCTGTCTGCCCTTAGAGCTCATAGTGTTTCCTTTATGTCTGACATCACCACTCATGCATGGTTACTGGTGCTTACCTATATAATGCCTTTATTACTATTCATCTGAAAGCTTTATGAGGGAGGGTCTTTGCTGTGTTTACTACTAAAACACCTGATACCTAACACAGTACCTGGCAAGTAGTAAAGGAATCTATAAATGTGTTCAATGAGTAGGCTATATTTATACACTAAAGTAGACTATATAATGATGACATAGTCATAGAATTGGAAGGTTCATTAGAGTGTTAGAGTTGAAAAGTTAGTTTCTCTTGTCAACTTTGTAAGACTCATTTTCAGACTTCTATGAAAGCATTTGTTTTAAAATATTGATTTATTTACTATGTATACAGTGTACAGAAGAGGGCACCAGATCATTATAGATGGTTTTGAGCCACCATGTGGTTGCTAGGATTGAACTCAGGACCTCTGGAAGAACAGTCAGTGCTCTTAACCTCTGAGCATCTCTCCAGCCCCGAAAGCATTTGTTTTAATAGGAAGGTACAATAAAAACACCCTTGAAAGCAGAACAATATTGTTGTTCAACTGCACTCAATTTTTACAGCACTTTATGAACAATAAAATGTGTTTTTTTCCCCATTGCTTTAGAATTTAAAAAATGGACAGTGCCTTCTTGGCTATATGGACACAATCAGTCTTTTGCTATCTTAAATCATGTCTAAAATAAGATAATCAAATGTATGGCTTTCATTAACAAAGTTTTATTAAGGCTAGTTGAACATTTCCCTTTTGATTATCCAGTTGACTTTTCTATCAACTTAAAATCAAGACTAAAAATAAAAATTACACATCACATATATTAGGTAATGGTAAGACCAGTGATGAACTTAGAATAAGGAGTGATTTGGGTTGGTGGATATATCCTAAGTACTCAGGCAAAGGCTTAGCTGTTTGAAGGATGGTTGATCTGAGACCTCAGTGATAAGAGTCTGTCCTGTCTCCTGAGAAGCTCCATGCAGCCTAGCATTAATAACAGAAGACAGGAGAAGAAGGAGCTTGTCACGTTAATTGATAATCAATATTAAGAAAGGTATCTTAGTATTCTCCTGTCTTTTTTGTTTTTTTCTAGAAACCATCTGGAATGGACAATTACTGTAATAATACTCTTCATAAATTTGATTTCTACATAAACACTATGGTTGTTTCTTTTGTGCTGCTGCTCCACACACAGCAGCATAAATGCCTCCACACTGGGCCACTTAGTTACAGATTAGGAATAGAAGATCCAAGAAGAAAAACCAGCAGCAAAACAAAAACAACAATTTCCCTCCTAAATGAAAAATGATTAAATGCAAAGCCTTCAAATAACAGTGCATTTTTCTTCTCTGTGTCTTTCAAGTAATATTTAAGTACAATGGGGGCTAGAGAGATGGCTCAGCCATTAAAGGCTACGCTCACAACCAAAAATATAAGTGCAATGGGATTTGCCATTGTGTTTCTCCCCATGGTAGAACCAAATGGTTTATCGAGGGACTATTTGACCGGAGTTTACTACATTGGTAACACTGCTGAAAGAGAGGAGCCGTTAGAGACACAGTGAACAGGGTGTGATACCCACAAAACCCTAGGGAGGAGCAACACAAAACCACGGGTCTATCAGGAACCAAAAGTGAAGGGCTTGAGAAATCCACTACTACCCTAAGATCTCACTGGAGCCTAGTGAAAATTATCCCAGAGAGAAAGTGCATGGAAAGAATTTTAGGAAAGAAATGTTAGTAGAACCTTAAAATAGTTGAAAATTAAAAATCAAATTTAGGTATCAAAAGCAGTGTCAGAGAATTTAGTAAGAGTCTCGTAATCTAGAGAAAGAAGAAGGAAGAGAAATTGAAGGAGGGAGGGGCTGGGGGAGGAGAGAGGGAGAGAGAGAGAGAGAGAGAGAGAGAGAGTTTTAATTCTTTTCTAGTTGCTAACTTTTGTAGACATTTTCTTTACAATTGTACATAGCTTATATATTATGGGAATATGTCATTTTAATAAGTTTTTCACCCACAGAATTTTCTCATAAGCAAGTAGAACACGATAGTACTGTGTATTTATAGCCAAAACGCTGATTTTTTCCTAAAGACTATCACATTTCATTGAAAAGTACGACATTGAATAATAGGATGGACAAATGGTGTTTGCAACACACTGAGAATATTCAAAGACTTACCCACTTCTAATTAAAACATTACCCAAAGTAGCACAATTTGTCTAGGCATTCTCTACCAACCTGGATCTAATATTCCTTTAAATATCAACAGGCTGAAAAGATAAAATAAATATATTGGAATTTTTGATATACTTATAATGCAAAGTATTACTACATTTACCAACTAAAGCATTTTTCAGAATGTTAATTCAAATACTTGTTATCACTTTGTGCCCCCTTTGTGTCCAAGAATTGAAAATACTTGATAAGAAATAAATACAGAAGGTACTATTTTATTCTAATGAGGTTAGTGACTAATAATGAAAGACACAACTGCATATCTCTTAGGTTGAGAAGCTCTCCAGCAGGAGGGAGGGAAGCAGATGTTCATCTGTCCATCATCTGTCTATCGATGCCAGTGCTTCTGAGCACAGAGACAGTGTTTGGCTTGAGAGGCCGTACAACCTGTCTTACAGGGAGCTGAGCTATGAGGTAGGATAGGTAAACACCTAACACACACACACACACACACACACACACACACACACACACACACACGCTCAACACAGAGGTTGGTGACTGGCTTCAGAGAAGGGTAGCCAAGTGTTCCAGCACCTAAGAGGAAATCCTGCTTTTAGTTGAGAAGAGATGCCTTGAGAGGGAGTTGGGCCACGGTGAAGAAGGGGGAAAGAACTCTCCAGAAAGTGCAGAAAGGTGTGTGTGGACAAACCACACCGAAGAACCTAAGAAAGCTGGAAGGCTCAGTGACTCAGCAGCAAGTTCCAAAGCATTTGCTTGGGGCTGAGGGCTGAGAGCTGAGAGCTGAGGGCTGAGGAAGTAAACCAGTTCAAGGCTTTATGGGTGGAAAATGCAGGGAAGAGATTGGTTACCAGTCACAGGAGGCCACGCTGAACTTTTTGGGAGCTCTGTGCAAGGCTCTGTTCAATGAGTGGCAAGAGGCCTGGGAGTCTGAAGTTCCCAGCAGGAAGCTTCACAGTTAGGCTGGCATCTGCTGTTTATCTTGCAGGACCCCAGCAGGAAGCAGATTGTGTGTCTAAGAAGCTGGGTAATTGAGGAGTTCATGAGGTACTGTTGACATAGGGTGAACAGAGGCAAGAAGCTATAACAGCTGCCCGCCTAAAGAGGAAAGGGAACAGAGTAGCTAGTGCCCTGGGGGACCAGTCTGGTGGCCAAGAAGAAATAAAATTTGGGAATAAATAATCCCACCCTATTCTCTTCCCTTCTGCTAAAGTCCTGCAGGAGGAGGGAGTCTGTGACTCTCCCTCCCATGATGAGTTTGAGAGCCAGAGGTAAAGAAGACCATCCGCACAGGCTTTACATGGTGGGACATGGAGCTTGGTGGGAAAAAAGGGAAAGAATATTGTATATCAAGTTGGACCAACTCTGGAATATATTTTGTACCTCCAACTTGCCTCTTTATAGATAGTTTATAACCTTACCCTCTGCTGTGGCAAATTATGTGTTAAGAGCCTTATTTAGAAGAAATATAAATAGGAGCAAAGCAGGAAGTCTGTGGATTCACAGGAGAGATGTAGCCCTTTTAAACTTTGGAAATGACGTGGACTAGAGGTAAATGGGGTACCTATCATGGTTTCCTATCAGTCAGTAGGAGGACTTAACACTTCCACAGTTCTTGTCATTGACTACTGAGTTCTACTTTTTATTAATACTGTTTGGCATTCAATATTTCTTCCTTTCTTTTATTCAAAATGCCTTATAGAGTATCTTCCTTAGTAGATATATAGGAAGGTAGAAGGCTCTTCAAAGGCAAATAGAACCACCTAAATCTTTGGACACCAAGAGATGCAGCTATCAAGTACAGAGCAGGTGTAGTGGGAGGATCCCAGGGAAGAGCCTGTGTGGGCTATTCCTGGAATATGTGGGACAGACAGTTACTCTTAGTGAGTCTGCTCATGGGGGGGGGGATGGGGAGATGTGGAGAAGAGAGAATGACCTGATGTGGTGGGAGGGGGAATGGACTTTGAATAAGGATATACAAGAATAGAAAATGTGACTTCTTTGTTCATAATAATAAAAAAAGGGGAAAAAAAGTGCACAATGCAGTTTTCAAAGCTGTAAAAAAAAGAAATAAATAAGTTGCACATAAAAAATAACCAAAAAAACCAAAAAACCAAATGTCTGCCACTGCACTTGGTCATGATTGAATTCAAGTCCTTATGCTTTCAAGGCCAGTGCTTTATTCACTGATCCCTCTCTTGGCTTAATTCTAAACATGTTTTAAGCAAATTCAAATGTATTTAAACATGGTGTGCCATCTTATTCCTTACAAGTTTTATGGGTCATACAAGGCTCCATAAAAAACAGTTTCTGATATAGGACTAGTTTGGAACCAGGCCTGAGCTGAATTTCATAATATGTCCCTTTCTAGTTGACTGGTCTTCAGCAGGCTGTTTAACCACACTGAATGTTAGTTCCTCCTCTCTAGAGTTGTAGTTCACAACAGGGTCAATACAAAAGATGGCAGATGGTTCTCAGGACAAGAATGCTTGGCCAGTTGGGGCTGAAATCCAGCCTGAATTTTATTATTTTGGCCAAACATCTTGAATACATTAATTATATCTATCACAAATATACATGTGCCATGATGGTTAACAGTGGCCTTGATAACCAAGACTTGATTATCAGTAACTATCATCAGGACCTTCATAATCCTGAATATAATAGAACTGCCACCATTGTTTCATTATAATAGAGAGATGTGATTTAGAAATGTCCTATATTAATGACTTCAGGGGAAAAGTATCTCCCTCCATTTATTAACAAAGTAATGAAACGTAAGAGGCTTTAAAGACACTTACCCTCCCCCCATATATATGTATGTACATTGAGGGGGGTGTATCACATGTACAGATGACATAGCACACAAGTGGAAAACAGACAACAACTTATGGTCATTTCTCTCTTTCTCCCACATAGGATTCAGGGATAGAATTCATATAGTCAGGCTTGCTGTTATTACTTGCTTGCTGAGCCATCTCTCTGGCCTGTAATTATTATTTTTTAAATAGCAACTTATGTATAGGTGTTAAGAATGGTCAGAATTCAAGTTGAGACAGGAAATCCTTTAAAGGGTGACCTGATAGGTGTCATTTAGTCTGAAAAGGAACAGTGTACTTTTTGTTTGCTTCTTTTCAACTCAGGGAGACCCAGGTTCTCTGTACTTTAGAATAACTGATTCACAAAGACTATCACCAGTGGCTTGGGATGCAGTGAATACATCTCCAGTGACAACTGTAGTTGTTCTTTTTTCTTTCTAAACTGCACCCTGGTCTTTGGAATACATTGGAAAGAATGAGCAGACAGCAATGTCTGCATAGCTACTAATCCCCAGGCACACTGACTTCTGTTCAGGGTTAGGAGCTCCTTGTTTGTATGCTTTTCTCAGCTTGAAATACCTCAAATATACACAACCACACCTCACTGCATATAGATGGCCCTAGCTCACTGAATATAGACAACCATAGCTCACTGCATATACACAACCACACCTCACTGCACGTATACAACCATGCCTCACTGCATATACAAAACCATAGTTTACTGCATATAGACAACCACAACTCACTACATATTGACAATCATACCTCACTATAATAGACAACTATGTCTCACTGCAGATAGACAATACTTCCTTGCATATGGACAACTTATCTCTCTGCATATAAACATCATGTATTTTGTTTGTACAATTTGTATATATATATATTTGATTTGTTATAGGTAAATGGCTTTAAAAGAAGGCAATATTTTGGAGAAAATATGCAATTCTCACATGCCAAGTTTTAAAATAAAAGTTTAAATGTTTTAAGAGCTGAGAAAAAGTACAGTCACTTTTGAGATCATTGCTGATGGGAGCTGTGGTTTCTCTGCTGTCTATAGGGAATTTCTTTGTATATATTGAGAGTCTCAAAATTTTTTTTTGGTAGTGTGTGTGCCAGTTCTAATAAAGCTGAAAGTAATTGCAGAGGAAGGGAAGCATTAACTGTGGGATCTTAGGAGCCATGTAGACTGAGAGAGGATTTTGAAATCACTAAAGATCCTAACAAATGCCATGTTTCCTATGTGCTTTAGAGTCTTTTTACTTATTGGGGTGAATAAGTAAATAAACATAAACATAAAATAATCAGCTATTCCTCCAATAAACTGTGGGAATCAAAGCAAGAAAGTGAGATAGTAGCCTTGTGAGGGTACTACCTCATGACCAGATGGCCTTATTGCTTCATAGTTTCATTTCATTAAGATACGGGTCATTTTTATATAATCTAGATAGATAAATACGACAAACCACTGAGAATCAACTGGTCGGGTTGTCAGAGTTATACTTTGTAAAGCCTTTAGACTATATTTCCCAGACTGCTTTGGGGCCACCTTCTCAGAATCAGCTACTGGTTTGTGAAAATGCACTTTCCAGAGTTTTGTTCCAAATCCACTGATTTTTGGGGTAGTGAGGCACTCAGGCATTTTAACAAGCTTTTCAGATTATGGGGAGCAGCAGTCTATATATTCTGTGCTGCTTAAGAAATCCTGTGAAGTTCTGAGTTTTGACATGGTGGATGAGAGTAATTGGTCAAATGACAGAAAAAAAAGTAAAGCCAAAAACATCTGGAGAAAAAATGGTTATGACATTTCTACAGGATAAAAGAACAGGATAACAGTATGACCATATATATATTGTTTTATTTAGTTGTTAAATTTACAGAGAAATTGCTTAGAATCAATGTTTGTGGAATTTGCATTATTAACATGTTATTAATGAAACAAAAGTTCTTTTTTGTGTATATGTGTGTGTATAACATGTATGTATGTGGGTCAGAGGACAGCCTTGGATATCATGTTGCAGGGTCTATCTGGCTCATTGGCCTTTTGTAGTAGGTAGACCAGTTAGCCAGTGAGCCTCCTG
Organism: Sigmodon hispidus; assembly: GCA_004025045.1. Classification (NCBI taxonomy): domain Eukaryota; kingdom Metazoa; phylum Chordata; class Mammalia; order Rodentia; family Cricetidae; genus Sigmodon; species Sigmodon hispidus. The sequence continues at coordinate 54,616 of PVIH01013924.1, forward strand.
TCTGCCTGTTTTTACCTTCACCTCTTATCTTGCATTGGAGTAATCAATGCATGCCATTGATTGGTTTAGCTTTTTATGTGCATTCTGGGGATCAGAACTCAGATCCTCACACTTGCAAAGCAAGTGCTTTACTTCCTGAGCCATTACCCCAGTCTAGTGAAACAAGCAACCTTTAAGGGCACTTTCCAAGAGAGCCATTTTAGCAGTTCTGAGTGGTATGCACGGCTACCTCTGTACTCTTCTGAGAGCCTCATAACAGGGATTGGGTTTGGCTTGGATCATGGCTGACAGGGACCAGTGGGGAAAGATCAGGAAGTAGAAAGAAATGGAGGTAATTGTTCAATCTTAGGATTAAATTTTTAATAAGAAAGAGTTTCATACACATATCCTATGTAGGTCCCACGTGGTCTCATTAATGAGATCTTATGATAAGATATTATTGGCAGCATCCGTAACTATAATTTGAGAACTATAGCAGTCTCTACATGCTGAGAACTGAGCACAGAGACAACTGCAGAGATGCAAGCTGACCCGGGGCTGATTTACATTCTCCCAGGAAGGAACTGATCAAACTGTATGACAGCAAAATCTACATATTTTATGGTCTTTTCCTCTCTCTCTCTCTCTCTCTCTCTCTCTCTCTCTCTCTCTCTCTCTCTCTCTCTCTCTCTCCTCCCCCCCTTTACTTATTTATAAACTATAAGGCCTGGTGGGAAGAAATCTGATTTTTTTTTTCTCTCCTTAGGTTGGCCAAACTAAATCCATTTTCCTTGACCAATTTCTATTTCCTAATTTGTTTAGCAATACAGATGGTAGGCTATGGACCTGTATATATCTGTTAATCATTTTGGCTCATCCATATAGAAAGAAAATTTGTGGTCATCCAGTCCCCAAATTTAAGCCACAGGGGAGCGAAAGCTCAGCTGCTCAGAGCTTCCCTCCTCCCCCTTACCTACTATGGATGCTGGTTGGTTGCCTGTAAATCCTATCTGTGAATAAGTAACAGAAAAGGCTTGTGCTTTTGCCCTGGTCTTATTTTTGAAGCTCTCTCTAGGTCGTTTGGTGTTATGATTTGGAAAATTTTGACTAAACTCCTGTGGTTGAGACTTTGTTTTGTGCTCTTGGGCAACTTGTAAGAGAAATTTGGAGTGAAATAGGCCACAGTTGATATGTTCAACATGCTGATGCCTCATCTGAGCCATTTGCTGATGCACTGCTCAGTTGTTTGACAGAAAATTTCTAATCTTATTTGGATTTTTCCTGCATTTCTGTAGGCAGATTTGGTGTAAGTGAACCACAAGGTTTGGCTTAGGCTTTTATTTGTCCAGGCACTCATTTTGTTTGGGTGTACCCATCTATATAGTCAGATTTGGCACCTGTGTGCTTTGATTTTGGTTTAATTTTTGTCTCTACATCTGAGGTATGACTGCCATATTTGGATTCTTCTTTGTCACTTTGAAGTGCCATTTGATTTGAAGTAAGTTTAAGTTTCTGAAGCTGAAGCTGAATCTTAATTTTTTTTCTTCTTCCTTCTTTTTTTTTTTTTTTTTTTTTTTTTTTTTTTTTTTTTTTTTTTTTTTTTTTTTTTT